>PVLD010000757.1:0-250430 GCA_004027595.1 Dinomys branickii | reverse complement strand
TAAATTTGCATGTCTGTATATGGGTCCATACATCTACAATTCGAAGATATCAATGGATAAAACAACAACTACTGTTGAGACCATATCACCTTGTCTATAGATTAGTTGTGATTGTACTATTTTCTATGATAATTGGTGTCTGTTTGTCAATATGTTTTTGTACTTTTATGTTTCTAAAATAAAAAAAAAAAAAAACAAATTACCCAAGTTGGTATTTCTAATCAAGGATTACCTCATCTAATAAAATTTCTTCTATGTCCTTGCCAGAATGGAACTTTTATCCCAGTCAAGGGACTACATTTATAGATGTCTTAATTACAAAATTCACGCCTCAACCTTTGTGCTTTCATTCTTAAAACTTTCTCCTCCACCATCTCAATCTACCTGACCTTAGTTTACATTAATGGTTCCACTTCCTCTGTGAAGCATTTTTAAAATTTCATCTCAGATCTTAGCAAATACTGTACCTCTTAATAAATCTTTGATAAATTAGGACTCAAATGTCAACCACATATCTTTCTGTATTTTATTTCCTTATTTTTCCTTAGGTTGTGCTATTTATTTGAAAGCAGTAATTTAACTGACCTACGTATCACTTTGTAAAGCCTGAAAATCCTCCTGTTTTTCTGGATTTGATCTAGTGAATGACAGCAGCAGGTGACCGTTTGCTGTGCCGTTCAAGTTTGCATCGAGCATCACCCTTGCCGTGTTGGAACACTCCTTTGTCCTTCTCCATCACGGAGGTGGTGCAGAGTAAAGCTGCTGCAGTGCCTTAACAAGTGTTTGTGTCCTAAGTCTACGGCGGTGTCTTTCCTTACAGTATCAATCACTTACATGGGAATTGAGCCCAGGGTTTTAGATTTAGTAGGTTGGGGACTATCAATGTGTTTTGACTCTAATTTCAATAAAGTGGTAGGGAATTAATGCAGATTAACTAAAAATAGAATACATAGTATGTTAATTTACTTAGAACAACATCATTCCATTTTATAAACTTATTTTTCAATAAACTATTCTAGTTGTCTTCAGTTGTCCTGAAACATTCTCACATAGTCAGTTAGGCAGTATTCATAAAAGAAAAATCCACCATGGGTTACAGTCACTGCCTCATTTCTCTACTAGTGACTTTGATTCCTATGAGGCTGCTCTCCAATCTTTGCATTATGAGTGTAGTTTTATTATGAATCATGACTGTGAATGAAGGATAAGAAGTCAAGTTCCTGTGAGCAGCCACAGAAGAGGCTCCTTGTGGTGTCAGGGACCTTGGCCAGCACTAAGTATAATTTTTGTCCAGAATATACACCATCACAACTCATAATTCCAGTTGTTCATGAGTTTCCTGGTTCAGTCAAGCTGTAGGAAGACTTTTTTTCCTCTTCTTTTTTCTTTTCTAATTTTTAAAATTTAGATATGTTCTATCACTAGTAGTTTTAATTGCTTTTGTTTTCTGTGAAATTTTTTCCTTTGAACTAAAATTTCCCCTAGCATTTTCACTGATAAATTTATTTTTACTACCTATAAACTTAATTGAGTTTTTGTACTATCACTAGATACCTAGGTCTGTGCCTAAGATAAAATTATGCACAGGCACAGCATTCTGGGTTAAGAGTGCCTGAGAATTCTGGGAACATTTTTTGCAGCTCTCTGTGCATGTATAATTACATACAAATAGAAGATTCAAAACTACTGTAGTACAAATGATTTGTCTCTTTCTCTGTAATATAGGCCCATGCTGGTCTAGTACAGAGCAAGAGCTATCAGAAATGGACACCTGAAAGATGACTAGACATTGCCCAGGAAGCAAGAACTCAGAAAAGCCTTTCAGGTGGATAAGAACCAAGAGCACGGTGCAGACTGTGGTTCCTCAAAACCCTTTCCAGTAGTAGAATTTCATCAACGAGTTCATTTCTTAGGTCCTGTGTGCTGTCTTCGCTTTCCTGGTACTACCGTCCTCTGTGTGGGTTTCGGAGCTGGCTACTGAGCCACTCTGCACCTAGTTTCTCATGTGACCTGTGAGAGCTCAGGGCCTCCCAGGCCCTTGGTGAGACTGACGCAAACCCATGGCACGAGGGATGGGGCTGGGACACAGGGCACTGGCCCAGCAGCCTCCAACTGGGGCTGGTGCCGCGTCCTCCCTGTGTGATTGGCCTGTCATTTTGCTTTTGGAAAAGTGAGGTCATTGTAGGCACATTTTTCTGTCCTAATATTTTCTCCTTGGCACTCCTCTAGCAGGGAAGAAGCCACCGGAAAGATCCTGTCCCCTCCTGTGGTTTGACAGATCCTCCTCATATCAACTGAAAACAAATGAGAAACACTCAGGAGTCATGAGTAGCCATGAGCATGAGAGGAAGAGTGTGATTTTCATTGCGTTTACAAGGGAGAGCTCTTCCCCTAGGGCATCCTCATACTTCCTAGGAGGTCTAAGAAGCAGCATTTCTCACAGGTTTCTAGATAATGGACGCTTTTGCTGCTGACCCCAGGATTCCACTTTGAGAAGCCTTGTTGTGGAATATGCTATCTGCTAGCACATTTTCAGGCTGTGGCTTTTCAAGTTAGTAAACACAACTACTTCTTCTGTTCTCATAACTCTTTCTCCAAGGTCATCCCAACTGCTGGTGGAAAATGCCACAACACAAGGACACAAGCAAGCCGATCTTTAAGAATTTGAAATGCTGCCCCTATTCCAAGGTCCATGCTGGAGTCAAGCCTTTCATTTAGTCATTTTTTAAAGCAGATGAAATAACTGAGTCATCAAAAGTTCTCAAGGATTCAAAACACCTCTGTGGACAGGTTCATATTCACTAAGAGCTAGAAAATATTTTTTGCAAAAGCTCTATTGAGATAGAAAACCATTTCTTACTGTTTGCTTGAGAATTTATATAATGGAACAGTGCATTCAGCGAGTATACTCTCTCCAAAAGTATGCATTTTCATGTCATCTGGTAATTCCCACTAAAAGGCTAAAAACTCAGAGGTTTGGGTTGATCGGTAAATTATCTGTTTCATTATTCCCTCTTTTCATTCTGGAAAAAACGACTTCTAAGAGTTACTTTTCAGATTACACCTGTTCATTGACATTAAAAAATAAGAACCCTAGGCGTAAATATTCAAACATTGATTCTCCACTTGCAGCAATTACATTGGCAATATCAGTGCAGTCTATATTCATATGGTGTAATCTAAAGATAACAGCAATATTTAAAAAGGATTGATTTGGACATCAAAGTATCTTCATATCTTCCTCTCCTGGTACCTTTAAGTTGCTGTGAATTCTCCTAAAATTGAGGAAAAGGACCAGGGGCTGCTGCTCAGAGAAATGACCAGCAGAGACCTGCGCAAGGACGGTGTAAGTCGTACCAGGAGATCAGGAAGAGTTTAGCTAATTTAGGCAGAGGTAGAATTGCAATGTAGGAATCCAGGCTCCTAATCGTGTTTCTTTCTGAGTTGTTCGATTGTCACTCACTGTGCTGGGCACTGTGTCCCACGGTTCTGTTCATTTCACCATCCTTGTCCAACCAATGACCTCATTGTTTTAAATAACTGTTTCCAGTACCAAAGTGGTCACACACTTTTGACTGGTAACTCTCAACGTTTGTAGCTGCCAAGCCCCAATAAAATTAGTCTTTTTTTTAGCCTGTAAGCTGAAAGACGATTTCTCTAATGGGAAGTTTTCCTCAGGCCTAGCTGTGAGGGTCTCGGTCTCCTGGCTCAGAGCACGCCTGACCTGAGGTGTGCACCTATGCCTCTCTCTACTTCTTCACCCTATCTCAGCCCCGAGCTCCCGGGGTCTCTTTCTCCACCCCAAGCAGCTGCAGCTGTGCTTTCTCTTGCTCCTCCAGGACATCGGACAGCGTGAGGCATGACAAATGTGACTGTTGGTCACCATGACTGGAGTCCAGGGGACCCCTTTCCTGGGGGGAAGCGAAGGTGAAAGAACATTTCAAGGATTAAGGAGGAAGACCTAAGCTTTGAGCCACATAGGAGCTAATATCATAGCAGGGTCAGGGCTGCTTTCAAGGGGACTGACTGGTATACCGAACAGAAGAGCATGCGTGGGATAGAGACTATTAAGTCTCTGAGTTTTAATCTAAGTGCCCACAGCCACGGAAGGTCCTCCCCTAGTCAACAAGGTTTCCCTCTGCAGGGCTGCTTCCTTTCTCATTTTCACTGTGGCTCACTCAGCATGGAGACATTCCTCTGATGAAACTGAACACTGAGTTTATTGTTCACTTAAGGCCACTATCTGCACAGAAAGAAAATATTAACCTAATGAATGAATCCTAATAATATGATTCCTAGTCATCAGCTTACATACTGTAATAATATTAGACATCTTAGTAACAGCTGCAATCAGTAGAAATTAGTGGTGAAATAGTAACAAAGCCTTCTGGTCTCAATTACGGCAAAACTTTTCATTTGTGTAACAATTCAGTCCGTAGATCTGGGGAAGAGTGAATGAAGAATTCTTCATAAAGTGGCAGAAGGTGGGCTGGAAAGCAAGAGTAAGGGTGTCAGCAATCACCCTTTAAACTCAGAGGCACTTGGTGCTTAAGAAAGGTGGTCCTATCTGACACTCAGTGTTGAACAAAAGTGCTGCTGAGTTCCTGGCATAGGGGAGGAGTGGATGGATGAAGCTGTCACAGAGTGCAGAAAGGGAAGAAGATGAGCTGGCACTGAGGAGTCAGGGGGGAGGTGGCTGTTGACACCAGCAGAAGACCAGAGATCCATGCCCCAAGTCAGGAGCTGTATCTGTGTTCCTTCCCCCTTCTTCACCTCTGAAATCAGATCAGGAAGGCAGCCCTGCGGTTTACGTGAGCTCAAAGAGGACTACGTTGTGTTTGTTTCCCGTCGCACTCAGCATTGGCCATGGTCTGCATGGATGCGGGTTCTCTTCAGCTTCCTCCTTCAGGTCTAACTTGAACAGCCTAAGAAAGTCATATTTGGAAAACAGAAATTAGGCTAATCTATTGATCCTTTGTTTACCGACATCAGTGATCAGTTTGGCTTTTAAAAGGTGAGATATGACATAGCGTACAAAGCCTGCCCCCTCCACACTTGTCCAGAGCTCCTTCTCCTTCCCACCTTCCCTGCCTCTGTGTTTCCTCCTCATATCCTGGGCATCCACCTCTACTGTCTTGGAGTCCTTCTGCATACCGACCCTGCTCTCAACACTGAGTTACGGTGCCTGGTATTCTTCAGTTGTCACTGGGAAAGACCTTGCCTCTTGTCTTACTCACGTGATATGCTTCATGGTACTTGTCACAATGTAAAATTATTTAATTGGTTGTATAATCTTCTGTTTATTATTTTTCTCTAATTCTTAATAGATCATAACCTTTGTGAGATCAGGGATCAAATCTGTTTTGCCTTTTTCTGAAGAGTAAATTGAAATAGGTCCCATTGGCATATATACTGATGTCATTTCTACTTTAACAAATATGCAAACATGTATAGAGTTAATTGCATACTGAGCTGGAACTCAACACCCCCTGAATTTAGTCCTTTCTTAAAAACTCACCAGTCATATAATCAGGACTTTTTTCCTTTAGAGGCTATGGGTTCTTTATTTGCACAAAGGTGGGAGCAACCAGTGTTTTCTGAATTGTTTTATATCCCCAAACTAGGACCTATTACACCAGTAAGATTGTGTCCAGCCACCATGACTGCAGCCCTGGAGTATACTAATAGGCCTATAAATGAGGGGGAAGTGAGTTTACTTGGATCCTTACAACATTTAGATAAATACTGCTGGGTTTTTTATGTTTACAAACAAATTTCAGATTTTATCTCTTGTCTCTGCTTTTTTCTGCTGCAGCAAAATTTTAAAAGGTAAAAATCCAGAACCATTAATTATAAACCAACTGGATTTGTACTTTATGTGTATGATATGAGTTCAGCCCCGCCCCCATCTTGAAGGGTATCTTGACCCACTGGGTAAACTTCATTGTGATATTTAATCTATCATCTCTCTGGTCTACATCGTCCATTATTTTTGTATATAAAATCAGAGGGTACTGAGTTTATTTGGATCATAAAATTATAAAATAATCCACATAGCTCTTTATAGGCCATTAGTGGTCCCAGGCAGGGAAATCTGTCAGGTTTTTACTTTCTTAGAGTCTGCATAAAGATAATATCACAAAATGGACACCTTAGTCATTAAAAATATATGTTCGAACAACTCAGCACCACTCAGATGATAAAATGCTTTTTCCAAATTACCAGTGTTTACCTTTCAAAGCTGTTCCATTCCTCTATGTATGTGGCATCTTCTGTCTTACCCAAAGTCTGTGCTCCTTCCATTACAAATTGCAGATGTTGGGCTAATAGTTTTATAAACTGGTCTTTACTTCTTGCTTTAAAATTGGTTCCACATTTACAGGCCTTTTTTGGATACTCACATGAACTCAAATATTTATGATTGTTGCTAACCTCAGAAGTAAATAGGACTTTCCCCTTCAAACACTGGGAGGCATTTTTTTCATTAGGTTCTGGAAACTTATTGGCTCTACTACCAAGAAACTTGGGATCATTTATCCTAAAATTATCTGGTAGTTGAGAAACTAGACACTGGGAAGCCAGTCCTTCTACGGAAAGGGACATTAGCCGCAAATGGCGGGACTCCGACTCTGCCACTGTACCACGCGTTCTCAGCTGAAGGAGTTCAAGTTGAATGTGCATGCTCCCCTCTCTCCCTGTGCCTAGCACCTGGGTAAGAGGCGCAGGTATGTTTCAGTCAGTACTGCGATTTCCAGAATAAGACATTCATTGTGAGTCTTCATGGACGTTGTAGGACTTCCTCAGTTTTGTGTGGCTTCATTTCCTTTGAACAGTTTTTTTGAGTAGCAGGTTTAGCCCGGAGGGTAAGTTCAAACCTTGGTCCCTCCAGTCACCGAGCTTTAAAGCCATCCACATGCTGAGGATGGTGGGGTAGAGTGCAGGAGACTGTAAGGTGAGACAGGGAGACAGGATGATGAAGCCCTGCGATAGGCTGAGGTGTTACTCTCACTGTACTGGTTATTACATATCGACCCCAATGCAGCACTTAGAGAACGGAATCACGGTCTGATAATGTGTATGCAGTGAGGAGAAAGTGCAGGTGTTTTAGAAAACTTTATTATTACAAGAAAGAGATGACCTAGCATCTATGAAAGTGTTTAAATTATTATAGTATATGTTAATATAAACTATTACATATTAATATACATTAACATGTTGCATGTAAATAATGTTACATGATAATGGCAAGCGCTGCCATAATTAGCTGCTGTGCTGTGCCTCTCGCCCAGCTGTTTACTCGGCATGGTTTGGGTAGGTGGTGAGTGCAGTTGTACAGCTGGCAAAGTAGCAGAGCCTGCAGTGAACCGAGTTGTCTTGAAGTATCATTCCATGCTGGTGAGTGACCGACAAGTTCTTCTTCTCTTCATTTAAGGGAACAATTATAATCTGTTCTCACAGCTTCGACGGCAGCACCTCATGGTGTGTGCTAAAGAAATGTTCGTTCAATAAACACCTCATGTTTACATGTCACGCTTATCATAAGCCAGGAGTATAATTAAAAATTGCAAGATGTTGTTTCCGAGCAATAGAAAAGAGTCACTGTTGACCACCTTCCCTCCGGCGGGAGAAAAAGGTACCATAGAACATGCACTCCATAGCCGTAAGTTCTTAGCTGAGCAGGTAATAGCACGGATAACTTTTACCTGGCAGGCTGAGGACCTAGCCATATGCGCTTGGAGAGGAAATATAAGAACCATAGGTGACTTACAGTTGGCCACAGGAATCTAGTTTGTGCAAAACAGAAGATGACACAGGTGTTCACTGAGAACCAGATGAAAAATGGATAAGATGAATTTACAGAGGCTGAAATTAGGTCAGTGTTGTAATTCATCCAGAGACCCCCTGAGTCTTGCATAAAGATAACTACTGTGGTACCTCGGTTCATGAACTTAATTCTTCCCACGACTCTGGTTAAAAACCGAACTGCATGAGAACCAAATCCAAGTCCATGGTTAGGTTCAATGCTAACCCTAAGGGGAAACTTGATTCGGTTCTCGTCCAGTTTGGTTTGCACCAGAATCATGGACAGAATCGAGTTTGTGAACCAAAGCACTGCTATTGCTTGGTTCACAGTATGAAATCCGATGTCAGGATGGAGAACAAGGATTGAGATCCAAATTAGGCTGTCATCGAGGCCATATTTGTTGTTGAAACAACAGAGAACAGTACTTGAAATACCTAGATTCTAAATGAGTGTGCATGCAGACACACACACACACATACACAAACACACATATGTATGGAAATGGGAATTAACAAAGAGAACAGAGGTGACACATAACTGTGTTATTTATTTTGCAGAGTAAATGATTTTTCTGACAAATATTAAAATTGACACATGCTTAGAGGCAAAATGTTATAAAAACTCTCAGTGTAGACTGTGAAGCAGACTGCTGGGTAAGAATTCTGATGGCAACTTCCAACCTTGGTCCAGTGACTGACACGTACTGGGGTTCAGTTTCCTCAACCACAAACTAGAGCTAATAATAATACTTACCTGATGGCTGACTGGGACAATTCAAGGAAATGATTTACCCTTCAGAGTTGTTTAAACAATGTCTGGTACATCATCATATCTCAGTAAATCTTGACTGTGATTGTAATGGAAATATAAGCATAATGCTTTGGGTATGTGAAAGAAGAAAATAATTCTTTCTTCTGGTGATGGTGAAACAAGGCTTAACTCTTTGTGGACTCCTGGCCCTTAACTAGTTCATCTGTCTCCCTACTCACATTGTCCATCGGAGGCCTCTCGGTGTCGTCCTCTTCTGCTGACCCTCTGATCCCTCCGCTTTCTCCCAACCCCTTTTCTAAATTAGGATGAATCAGTCTACCTGCCCTCTGTGCTGTCTACATTCTGTGTCTCGTCACCAGCTGATTGTTTTTATTTGCTTGGATGTTCGTTTCTTCTCCTAGACAAAAATGACCTTCTTGAGCACAAGGTCAAGGTTTTACCGATGTATCACTAGTACCTATCTCAATGCACAGAGTAGCTCATAACTTCTGCTGCACTAAGCTGTTACAATTACATTTGGGCTAAACCTTAAAAATCCAAAGTCCTGGCACACTCTGATTTCAGTTATCATAAGATCAGTGGACTGCTGCCTATCGGCAAGCATAGAAGATTTGGGGTGCAACATTAGCTTTTAGCCTTGTGAAATATTGTTTTCTTCTTTCCTTTTCACCTTTGGTGAACGTGTCCCTTGCATTGGATCTTGATGATTACCCTTTGGATATATTGTGCACTTACAGCATAATGAACTTCAAGACAAATATAGGGAAAAAAAGGAAAGTCTTAGTTGGGGATTTATCTTGTTGAGTATTAAAGTACGTTTTACTGTAAGAAAGACCAGAATGATGCCAAAATACAGTTAGATGAATAAAAGATAAATGTCCAGAAAAAGAAGAGTGACTTTTTTTTAATAAATGGGTTCAGATAATTGCATAATCATTTTGGAAAAAAACAGAACTGTTTGCATATTACATCTTAGAATAAAATAAATCTCAAATATAAACTGAAGAAGACTATTTTTACCAAAAATGAAAATATATGTGAACATATTATTATTTGCTGCTTGAGAAAGGCCTTTTCCTAAGTTCACAACAAAGGCAGAAACTATATATTTAAATTGAAATTGATAGAACAAAATGTATAATCTATACTTAGCCAAAACACTGAGAAATAAAGATGTAAAACATAAATTAAAGATTAAGATGGAAAATTATTTGCAGCATTTACAATAGAGATTAATGTCTTTAACTTATGATAAATTCTTTAAAGTAGATAAAAAGATAACCTTACCAAAGTCAATAGATAGTACAGTTAAACAGTTCTCAGAAGAATAAATGGTAACTACAAAAATGATATTTAAATAGACAAATAATAAAGTTAATCCATGCTGAGACACCAATTTAAAACTATCCTATTGGGTATTTTTCTTAAGAATAAAAAAAAATACTTTCCCAGTATGTATGTGGGGAAATGGGGCTTACACCAATTTGTAAATGGGAATGTAAATTGGTATATATTTTGAAGAGTAATTTGCAGACTATTTAACAAAAATTTATTCAAAAAAATCTATTTACCCTGATGCGGAAACTCTGCTCCTGAAGAACCGGAATGTGTGCAAATATGAATGCAAAGAGGTGACAGCCTGGTGGCCTCTGTACTGCTGTGACCAGTGTGCTTTACACTGTAGAGCAGGGATGGGCTTTTGTTACCAGCCATCCAAAATGAAAGCCGAAGCCAGGCATGGTAGTGCATGCCTGTGATCCTAGTACTTGGGAAGGCTGAGGCAGGAGGGTCACAAATTTAATCTCAACCTGGGTGGTTTAAGAGATCTTGTATCAAAATAAAAATATAGATATTTTAAATGGAGAGGGGCTGAGGATGTATGTCAGTCCCTAGGTTTGATCCCCACAAACACCAAAAGCATGCAGGGCAAAGGAGGGTAAGAGAGGAGTGGAATTGAAAAGAAGAGACTAAGCAATGAAGAAAAAGAAAAGGAAAGCGAAGGAAACCCCTCTGAGAGAGCATGTGGTGTTTGCTCTCCTGTGTCCGGCTCACTCCTCTTGACAATTAGTACTGAGGTTGGCATGAGTAAGGAGGGATGGGCACGATTATTGGACAGCATTATGGTTTGTGACTAGCTGTCTCTCCAAGGCCTCATGCAGCCATGGGCTGGGCCTCTAGAGTCTGTGAGTGACACGTGGTCCAATACTGGGACTGTGGGTGTGAGTGCCACACTGGCCCCAGGGCGGGGAGCCTGCATACAGTGCAAGGAAGGGAAAGAAGCTGGTTGCCTGCTCCTTCTCCTTTCGCTGTTGCTGCTTTTGCTGTCTTGCATGACCACAAATGGCCGCCCTTCTGCCATGTGCCACCGTGCCTCGGAGCCAGCCCATTCTGTTCTGCAGCCACCACAAACTGTGAGTGAAAGAAACCTTTTCTGCCTTCATTTTGGGCTTCAGGTATTTTGTCCTGGCAATGAGAGAAAAATGACTAAAACAAGCACCGCACACGGTGACACAGAAAGGCTGTAGTGAAGCCTGCCCTCATGCAGTGCAAGGGCTGACAATCCTTCACAGTAACCTATTTGATAATTGAGCACTAGATTGTAAGAGGGAGAAGTTCCCGGATTTCAAACACAGAATAACACAAAAGAGATGGAAACGTTACTCACCTGATCAGTCAGTACATAGGGCACGTATTGAAATATCACACTGCATCACAAAAATACACACAGTTACTATGTGTTTATCATAACTACAAAAAATGTTGAAAATGTTAATTACAATGATTGGACCACTATACGTGGTATGCATGTAACAAATTGTCAGTCTATAACACATAAACTTCTATAATTAAAAAATAATTACTAAAAAGAATGTGTATATTTATTGACATGGATGTGACTATCACATAGAGTCTGAAAAATATTTTTAAAACATTTTCATGATCTTATATTAACAAAAGGCATGTGGCTATTGGGAAGAAGAGGGAGTTCATATAAAGATGTAAAAACGTATATAAGATTATGTTTAGGGTGGTATTCCAGGTTCTAGGTGTTGTTTTTTTTTTTTTTCTCTCTCTCTTTCTATGTATGTACATGTTTCCTGGAATAAATTTATTGTGCTATATCACTGAAGCATGCTATTGTTTTTGAAAAAAGAGATATTGCCCAACCACCAAATGGAGTTTTAGAAACAAATGCACCCCTGTCATTTCCAATGGCATTAGCTAAGTACTTGGAAATGGTCATTTTTTAAGGCCTCCCCCTGTGTAATTAGGAAAACAGCTGCTGAGCCATGCACAGGAATAATTCTGAGTTCCAGATTATGTTTTCCTATTTTTCCTTCTCTTCTTAATTTTCCAGAGTCTGGAGAAAACAAAACACCATGAATTATTAGACCATGGAAAAACTGTCAGGGGGGAAATGATCATTTTTTAAATTTTCATTTTTTTCATAAATAATTTTGTCCTGCAGTCAAAACATTCAGAACATCCATGATTTATTTCCTCAGGGACGCAGGCCACATTTTGCAGATGTGCTGTTTGTGAAGCTGGGTCATTTATTACAGGTGCCAGGCTTCCCCTGTCTGATTAACTGAGTAGGAAGAAGTGAACCTGTTTCACTGACTTGGGAAACAGGATATGGAGACAACAGAAGCAGCTTGGTCAGGCACAGTGCTGCTAGGAGCCGCCTACAGCTGACATGGACCACGGACGGACACACGTCCTCTGGGGTGAATTCTGTTCAGATGGCTTTTCCTGATGAAAAGATATATTACTAAGCTAAAATAAACTAGTGTTCTCAAGATATTAAGTTTAGTGTTTCTTTCATAATTCATGTGATGTGTGACTAGCCAAGAAACAATGGTAATGATCTACCTGACCCTGAGAAACTGACCTTGTAATTCTGTAGAGTATTGATGAAGTATGAATTGTTCTGTAATTTTTCTGTCCGGTGTCTTCCACATTTCTTTGCTGAGACAAATTTCTGGGCCCTATTAGGAATTTTTCTTTGGGTAAGGACATTGACTCAGCAGCTATTCCTAGAGATAATGAGAAAGCACTGGGATAAAAATCATTATATTTGCTACTTACGTACTGGATGAGAAACACGAGTCTGTTGTCAGTCCCACTTCACAGGTCAGGGAACTCTGAAAAGAGAGTTGGTAGCAATTTGGAAGGGTGGGAGCTCCAGCTGGATTTGTCTGGTTCTGACTTGGTGCCCACGCCATGCCATTGTCTGTGACAATACATCCTGGAGTTGGAGAAAATAATTTCTTTTAAGCAGAAATAGAACATAAGTGTAAAACACGCATTTGCGCCAGCCAGGATATTTCCCTCGGTTCTGCAGTTTAATTCTCTTCAAGATGTTCTATAAATACTTAAGAGATCTGCTCCAGTCAACGTAGAGGAAAATGGTACAAAAAATGACAGCTTCATTTAAGATAGAGAAATATTAGCAGAAGGTAAATGAAGAGGGTGCCCAGCTACCAAAGCTTCTACAAATAAGGTAGTAATATATTGCATGGTCTTTCTCCTGTGGCCTTTCTGAAGCTGATTTTCTTCATGTTTTTATTTTAAAGAGAATTAAAAACCCATTAAAATGATACAGAATCTCAAAATACGATGATAGGCTGAAGCTGATTTCCTACCCTTCTTGAACATGCTAGATTTGGCCCCCACTTTCTGTTAGGACACACCCAGGAGAAATAAGTAAACAAAACTGGTGAGTGGATGAAGTAACGAATGCGAGAATGAACAGCACCTTTCTTTAGCAAATATTTGTCCACATATACTTAAATATTTGCAAGGGCTACATTGCTGTTTAACTTTTTTTAAAAATTTGACTGCGAGCTAAAATCACCTCACAGGTTATGCCAATGTGTTCATTCAATACTTTTGGGAGCATTGGAATAGTTTGATGAGTTATATGCTGTTTTTTGTTCTACAGTTTAAACATTCAAAACACACATGATTTGCTGAGTCAAGCACAGTTGAACTGGTCAGCCTTTATTCTGGATATAAGTAATATGTTTTTCAATCTTCAACAAAAATTCTTCATTTGGGGTCTTGGAGAAACTTCAGATGCCTGAGAATCTCAGATATGTGTGCAAAATTTTGTGTGTGCATAATAAGTACACGCATATGTTTTGGGTTGGATTTTATTTTGAACACCCATTACCTGTGCTAGTTTTTACTGCTGTTTACACAGTTTTTCCTACCTCGAGTTGTGACTCTTATTTCTGTAATAAGGATAGAAAAAGTCTTATATTTTCTCATTATTCTTAATATGGAAATTATATTGTACTGTTTTTTCTCTTCCTTTAGCAAAAAACAGTGATTTTTATATCCATAAAAGGTACCTGTAGGAAATGAGATAGATATTCATGCATATGTTATAGAATGTTATAATTGTTGGAATATGATGTCAGAGTATGTTCTTGACTTTGAAATTTTATTAAAGTGAATTCTCAGTTTTTGCTAAAATACTGTTCGTGTCATGGGGCTGTGAAGCACAGTTAGAGTGGCCCCGTATTCATACCCTACGTGGGCGGGAGATGCAACTTCCTCCTATAGATAGACTATAACAGAATGCGTTGCGATGTGCTCGTGATTATCACTGCATAGATGTGTGCATGCAAAGAAGAAGGCATACATATAAATACATGTTTATCTTATCATCCCACATGGGGCAGACTCTCTGACTTCTTGCCCACTTCGCTGGAGAAGTGCTCTGCTGTGTTTACTATGTCTGTAGCGAGGCCGAGTGACTGGAAGCTGTTACTCTGGAGTCCAGCGCAGCCTCCAGCAGCAGCGCGCAGAGACGTCCGCCCACAGCCGCAGCGCACGCTCTGCCGACCGCCCGAGGAAGCTGGGAGGTAGACCTGAGCTGCGCTGGGACCTCTGACTCGCGGAACCAATGAGATAATGAATGTTTATCCTCGAAAGTAACCAAGTTTGTAGTGATTTGTTACACAGCTTTAGACAACTAATGCAGGCTCCGAATGACACTTAGCATTTTATGTGACATTTAGGTGTGCACGTGATTCTAACGGAAAGCCCGAGAGGTCAGAGAAGGTTTACTTAACCAAGGCTAGTTTCTAAATCATTTGACTTGAAATTGCAGAGTTTCTTGAATTGGGGAAAGCCGGGTTAGGTCTTTTAAACAAGAAGAGAGATACCTTTTATGACCCCCTTTTTAAGTATCTGCCTTTCATTTTATAGATACAATCTAAAAAATGTTTAAATCTTTTGCAGACGTGTTTCCAAATTTATATCACACAGCGAAGTCTACTATCTTTGAGTTTTAAATGGGAAAAACAGGAATACCTCTTTGTGGTTTTAAAGACTTATTTGCATGGTCTCTTGGGAAACTATAGAAAATGAGTACTTTGAGGCATTCTACGTCTATAAAATGAAAAACTTTTCTATACATTCTAAACGAATTCATAGGGATGAAGGATTCAGACCTCCAATTTATAATGAGGAGTTTGGGAATGCTCTTCAGTCTGCTTCACTGATGGAATGACTGCAGCTGTCATGTAGAGAACCCACACTGTGGGGGCGCAGAGACAAGCTCGGTGTTTTCTTTGATTTCCTATCTGGATCCCAGAGTTTCTTACCTGCTCAGCTTTAATCCACCGCTGAACCTTCTCACTGTTCTCAACAGCCTCGATATAATTTTCCTACTGGCTTTTCCCTTTGAACATCTACTCTTCTGTGTCATAATCTTTTATCCTTGAAAAATCTTTTTCTCACTCTGATCCTACCTTCTTCTCTAGCTATTCACCTCTCTGCACCTGTTTTCAGTAAGTGATCTCTCTCACACACAAATCTCGCTGTGCTCCCTTTCTGTTTAAGGAGGACAGTAGTTCTCTCACCTTCATGCTGAAAACAATTGTATGTGCAATGCAGGGTCCTTTGTGCTCTTGTCTCCTCTGCAGCCTTCTCTCTCGTTCTCTTACAGGTTCTCTCTCTCCATCTCTCTCTCTCTCTCTCTCTCTCTCTCTCTCTCTCTTTCTTTTTCTTTCTTTGTTTCCTATCAGACTTGAGATTACCAGCTGAGCCTGCTCATAAATGCTTATTAAAAGAATATATGACTCCAATTCTGAATCTAACATTTTTTGTCAACCAAATATTGATACAGTTGATGTAGCCAGTAAGTCTGACTTAGATCATGACCCCACATATTATTACACCTTGGGTACTAAAGATGCTCCAGAGGCCCAATTCAGTTACACACACAGCCATGTACAGGGGGAGTAGCCCTTTGGGAAGTAACTGGATGAAGAGGACTTGGATCCTGATTGGATTAATCTACTCAATGAGCTGTGGGGAGGAGGTAGAAGCTAGTAGTTGAAGCTTCATTGGAAGATGTAGGTCATGGGGGGCCTGCCTTGCCCCTGGCCCCTCTGCTGTGTCTCAGTCTCTACGTTTAGGCAGCTGAGAGTGTGCAGTTTGCTTGCCTTGTCTGCTGCAGCAGGATGTTCCTTCACTTTGCCACGGGTCCAGAGCTACAGGGAAAAACGACCACAGACTGAAACCTCTGAAATGGAGTCAAAGTAAATCTTTCCTCTTTTTAACTTGCTTGTCTCAGAGGTTCTGTCACAGTGACCTTATTTGAAAAATAATCACTTGCAGGGATTTGAGAAAAGAGCATGTTCTACAGAGCCAATTGGAGGAAAACGCTGGCTTTGGCTCATATTTCTAGTACCATTCTTGCTCACCAGGGTTAAACATCTATTCTGGGAGGTGCTTCTCCCCCTCTTTATAACAGAGCCCTGACTCCACCTGGTGGATCTCTGAAGGTCTGGGACTCCTTTTTCATATGTTAATGTTTTCCTAGGGTCTAAGTAACTACTCTTTTAATTAGAGAAGACCTGCACACATGCTCTTTGCACTCAGAGAAGGAGACTGTCTTGGATCATAGCTAAATAGCCCAGGAGGCAGAGCAGACATGCCTCAAAAGCTAAGTAGGAGACCTGGGAACCTCGGTGCATATGTGAATTCCACAGTCAGTCAAAAACAGACTCTCATGTGGCAGCTGTTTTTCATTACACGTAGACTGAAATCTCTGGAGTTTATTCCTTTATTTCCCCCAAGGGACCAAAATCTTCTCTGTTGGCCTTAAACATACAGAATTTCATAGCTTGGAAGAATTAGACTTTGACCACAAGCACTGTAATCAGTAATCAGTTCTATGGGTATGAGAACCAGTTGTGCTTACAAAGTGTCTGGAAGACAGGAAGCTTGAGATGGGGTGCTCCAGTGTGACCTAACTGGAAGGTACCCCAGTCAGATGAAAAACACATAGCCTAGTTTTCTGGGGGTGTTTTATTGTGAACGTGGACACATTAGTACTTATTAGAAAATAAGACTCTTATTCTTAGGAATCTGCTTGTCATAATAATGGCAGTAGCTCTTCTTTACAGTGAGAGTGTGCTCTATTCTTCTGGGGGAAGTTAGGAAGAGCACAGCTTCGGGGATGAGACCAGCGGTGCCCATATTCTGGCTCTCACATTGGTAACTGTGGTGTAGACCAAGGCCAGGCTGGGCAACCTCTCTGGTGTTTGCTTTCTTCACAGCAAAAGGATAGTGGGAAATTACTTATGTCACAGGCATGGTGAGGTTTAAGTAAGAGTATTCCTGAACCAGGCAGCCCCATAACTGTTCAGTATCATTAGCTATTTTGATTATTATTAAAATCCAGTGAAGCTGGAACAGAAGCACCAGAAGCTTAAATGATTTATTTAAGATAAGCATCTGGTGAAATAAACATTAAAGATGAGGTTTGGATTCTGTTGTTCTCCACACCAAAAGCTTTGCTCACTCCACTGTTGTTTTAAACAGGGACTTCCCATTATGTAGTCAACTGATGCAACTCCACAACACCTTGCATTAAGAGCTCTGCATGTGAGTCCATTCTGCTTGCCCCACTGGCCCACAACA
Organism: Dinomys branickii; assembly: GCA_004027595.1. Classification (NCBI taxonomy): domain Eukaryota; kingdom Metazoa; phylum Chordata; class Mammalia; order Rodentia; family Dinomyidae; genus Dinomys; species Dinomys branickii. The sequence continues at coordinate 232,912 of PVLD010000757.1, read as the reverse complement.
AGCACTATGGGAACAGTTGTGTGGGAGTGAACAGGCAGCAAACCCATCCCTGTTCCTTTGCTTCTTCTGAAGACTGAGCCCAGCTTGGGTAGAGAAAGAACCAGAGAGCACCTTGTGTACTGGGGGAGATTGCCACCAAATCATCAGAATGGCTGCTGTGTCAGGCCCAGATCAGAGCACTCCAGGTGTCTCACTGAAGAAATTTGTGTCTCTAGTGGCTAAATTGTGGAGAGGTCTGTGGGTGGCTTAGGGTAGAGACTGGTATAGCTCAGGAGTGTTTCCACATATAACTTAGGGTAGCACACCACACAGTCAAGGCTGGACACTTGTGCTTTGCAGCCTCCGTACTGGTTTGGCCTTCAATCCCCAGTCCGTTTTTAAATTTGTATACGGTAGTGAGTTTCAAGATGAGTGACATTCAGATTCTTTGTGAGTGAGGATGTCTTCAAATCCAGAGTCAAATTCAATACTTAAGTGCTTAATTTCATGGGTACCATTAAAGCAGGGTGGCACAAGATGGTTTTGCAGCTGCTGTCTCCATCTGAGGTGATTTGAATCAGGATGGCTGGGAGCAACAGATGCAGAAAGAAACCCAGAGCAACTTTTAACAGTTGCCTCTCTATCCAAGACAAAAAACAATAACAGCATCCCCTGTAAAGATGGCAACACCCACTGTCCTCTGTAAAGAAGTTCATATTTGAATTCTAGCAAGCATGGACACTGACTCAGAATTTTCAAGAGCTTCTTATACACAATTAAATGATTATTTCTCTGGTTTGCTAGGTTTGATCTAGAATTATTTACTAACACATACAAGTGCTCAATACACTGTCTCAGGCTATTCCTTAACAAACTACACTTGTTCAAAGTAGGTAAAATACTGTCTATATGATACCGACAATGTGTCATGCTTTTAAGCCCCAAATGTCTCCCATATCACAGTAAACAACCAATGCATTCATACACTCTCTTGGTTTAGCTCTGTACCTTGACATGTTTGATGGAACTGTATGCTCTGGGTCCCTTTTTTCCACTTCAGGGAGGAGAGGAAATTGTGGATTTGCGCTGAGATCAGCAATCTGTACATAAGGAAATGGCTCAAGAAAAGTCCCTGCATTAACGCACACTTGTCTGCATATTTGACCACTCTTTCATGTCATACTCAGCAACATTAAGAAATCAAATAATGGCCAATCCTGTGAGCTGTGCAGTGGCGTGGAAAACCCTTCTGCATTGCTGATGGGGATGTAAACTGGTCCAATCACTGGGGAAATCAATATGAAGATTCTTCCAAAGGATAAAAGCAGAAATTCCATGTGACCCAGCTATTCCCTTTCTAGCTATCTTCCCCAAAGTGTTAAAGACTTCATTTGACAGTGATCCTGGACTGGGGATATAGCTCAGTGGAATAAGCGCCTGCCTCGCAGGTGCAGGGTCCTGAGTTCGATCCCCAGTACTGCCAAAAAAAAAAAAAAAAAGACAGTGATCCTTACACACCCATGTTTATAGCAGCACAATATAGGATAGCTAAATCTTGGAAAGTGACTATCTGTCCATCAGCAGACAAATGGGAAAATTATGTTAAATTTTTTATTACCTAATTTCCCAACTTCTAATTATCACCATAGGTTTGCGAGTGAAAATGACTGTCCAGAGGTGATGGTATTGGAAATGACAATGACGCAGCCTACACATTGCTTTTTATTTTTTACTGGAAGTGTTTTTTTTTTATTTTAAAAGTAAAAGAACAAAAATACTAACAAACATACAAACAGTAGCACAAGAACAGTACAAAAACCGAACTACAGAGAAGGTGGCAGGGGATCAACAATGGTTGTTGTATTACATGTTGATAGCTTCTAAGTATATACTCAGGACAATACAAATAGACATACAAGGTTGAACAAACAAATAATCACCAGTTGTTTCCCACATCAATATGACAGGAGACAAGAGTGCAACCATGTCAGCCATCCCACACATACATACACACCTACTCAGCTATCCCCCTCTTCCTCCTCTCCTTCCCTTCATCCCGATTGCTCTCTACCCTTGAGCAGTCTCCCTTCATACCTCCCGATCTATATTCTCACCTCCAGGTTCCTACACTAATGATACTATATGCTGCTTTCACATGCACATCTGGTGTACCTCACTTATGAGTATGGTCTAATTGTGACCATTTGCCTATAAAAGCCCCTAGATTGTCTTTCTTTACAGCTGAGTAATATTCCATTGTGTAAAAGTGCCACAGTTTTTTAATCCAGTCCTCTGTGGTTGGACATTTGGGTTGTTTCCACGATTTAGCTATTACAAATTGTGCTGCTGTAAACATGGGTGCACATATATCACAGTGATATGCTGTTTTCAGATCTTCTGGGAAAATACCCAGAAGGGGGATAGCTGGGTTGAGTGGGACCTCCAGACCTAGTTTGCCGAGAAATCTCCAAACCGATCTCCAGTGGTTTCACCAGTCTGCATTCCCACCAGCAGTGCAGCAGAGTTCCTATTTCTCCACAGCCTTGCCAGCATTTGTTATTGGACGATTTCTTGATGCTGGCCAATCTTATTGGGGTAAGATGAAATCTCAATGTTGTTTTCATTTGCATTTCTCAAATGACTAAAGATGTGGAACATTTTCTCATATATTTATTTGCCATCTGCATTTCTTTATCTGAGAAGTGTGTATTCATCTTAGATGCCCATTTCTGGATTGGGTCTTTGAATTTGGATGGGTTCATGTTTTTCAATTCTTTGTATGCTCTAGATAGAAGGCCTTTGTCCAAGGCACAGCCAGTTAGGATTTTTTCCCAATCTGTGGGTTTTCTTTTCACTCTGCTGTTGATTTCTTTAGATGTGTAAAAACTTTTCAGTAAGATGAGGTCCCAGTTATTGATTCTTTGAAATGTTTCCCTTGCAGTTTCATTTTTGTTCATGAACTCTCTGGCTACTCCTATGTCTTCAAGATTTTTACCTACCTTCTCTTCCAGTAGATTCAGTGTTTCTGTTTTAATATTGAGATCTGTGATCAATTTTGACTTGAGTTTGGTGCATGGTGATAGACTTGGGTCTATTTTCAGTCTTCAGCAAGAGACAAGCCAATTTTTCCAGAACCATTTACTGAAGAGCCTATCTTTCTTCCAGTGAGCTTGTTTGGCCCCTTTGTCAAAGATGAGGTGGCTGAGTTTTTGTGGTTGTGGCTGTATCTTCCAGTCTGTTCCATTGATCCTCAAGTCTGTTTTTGAGCCAGTACCAGGTTGATTTTATTACAGTAGCTTTGTAGTATAATTTCAGATCAGGAATTGTGATTTCACCTGACTTGACCCTGTGGCCCAGAATTGCTTTTGCTATTCTGGGTCTTTTCTGGTTCCAGATGAACTTAAGGCATGTTTTCTCTAGATCTGTGAGGTACATTGATGGTAGTTTAATGAGAATTGCATTGAATCTGTACAACAATTTTGGTAGTATGGCCATTTTCACAATGTTGGTTCTTCCTAACCATGAGCAGGGAATGTTTTTCCATTTATTGAAATCCTCTTTGATCTCTTTTTTCAGAGTACTGTAGTTTTCATTGAATAGATCTTTTACCTCTTCTGTTAGATTGATTCCTAGATATTTCATTTTCTTGGATGGTATTGTAAAAGGTATGGTTTCCTTAATTTCTTTCTCAGTCTGTTTGTTGTTTGTGTTTAGGAATGCTATTGATTTTGGGGTGTTGATTTTGTATCCAGCTACTCTGCTGAATTTGTCAATTAATTGAAGGAGTCTTCTTGTGGAGTTTTTGGGGTCTTCCATGTAAAGTATCATGTCATCTGCAAATAATGATAGTTTTACTTCTTCCTTTCCTATCCGTATTCCTTTTATTTCTCTCTCTTGTCTAATTGCTCTGGCTAATGCTTCTAGAACTACGTTGAGTAGTAGTGGTACACTGGACATCCTTGTCTTATTCCTGTCTTTAAAGTGAAAGCTTTCAGTTTTTGTCCATTTAGTATGATGTTGGCTGTTGGTTTGTCATAGGCAGCTTTGATTAAATTGAGGTAGAGGCCATCTCTTCCTATTTTTTCTAGGGTTTTTAACATGAATGCATGTTGGACTTTATTGAAAGCTTTTTCTGTATCTATTGAGATGATCATATGGTTTTTGTCTTTGGCTCTATTGATATGGCATATTACATTAATTGATTTGTGAATATTGAACCATCCCTGCATTCCTGGAATAAATCCAACCTGGTCATGGTGTATAATTTTCCTTATGATTCGCTGCATTCTATTTGCTAGTATTTTATTGAGTATCTTTGCATCTATGTTCATTAGGGAGATTGGCCTATAGTTCACTTTCTTGGTTTGGTCCTTCTCTGGTTTTGGTTATTAGTATGACACTTGCCTCCAGAAATGAGTTAGGGAGAATTGTTTCCTTTTCAATCTCATTGAAGAGTTTGAGGAGTGTTGGCATTAAATCTTCACTGAATGTTTTATAAAACTCTGTTGTGAATCTATCAGGCCCTGGGCTTCTCTTTGCCAGTAAGTTTTTAATCACATTTCAATCTCATTAATTGATATTGGGTTGTTCAGGGTTTTTATATCTTCCTGATTCAACTTTGGTAATTCGTACATTTCTAGGAATCTGTCAATTTCTTCTGGGTTTTCTATCTTATTGGAGTAAAGATTCTCAAAGTAGGTATTAATGATCTTTTGAATTTCTGTAGGATCTGTAGGGATTTCATTCTTTTCATTCCTTATTGCATGAATTTGAGTTCTTTCCTTTCTTTTTTTGATAAGATTGGTTAGAGGTTTATCAATTTTATTTAGTCTTTCAAAAAACCAACTCTTTGATTCACTTATTTTTTGTAGAATTTTCTTCATCTCAATTGCATTAATTTTTGCCCTAAGCTTTATAATCTCCTCCCTTCTTTTGGCTTTGGGCTTGACTTGTTCTTCTTTTTCTAAAAGTTTAGGTGCAACATTAGGCTATTTATTTGTTCTCTTTCAGTTTTCTTTATGTGCGAGTTCATTGCTATAAATTTCCCTCTGAGGGCTGCTTTCATTGCATCCCACAGATTCCTATAAGTTGTATTTGTATTTTCATTTGTTTGTAGGTATTTTCCAATCTCTTGTCTAATTTCCTCTGTGACCCATTCGTTATTCAGGAGGTTGTTGTCTAATTTCCAAGTATTTATAAAGCTTTTGGAATTCCCTTTGTCATTAATTTCTAATTTCATTGCTCTGTGATCAGATAATATGCATTGGATAATTTCAACCCTTTTGCATTTAGGTAGGTATGCTCTATGGGCTAGAATGTGGTCTATTTTAGAGAAAGTCCCACGTGCAGCTGAGAAAAATGTGTATTCTGGTGTCATGGGGTGGAACACTCTGTAAACGTCTACTAAGTCCATTTGTTAATACATTTGGTTCAGATCTGTTATATCTTTGCTGAGTTTTAAGTCCAGTTGACCTGTCTCTTTGCATCAAAGGGGTATTTAGGTCCCTTATTACAATAGTGTTATTGTTTATTTGGGTTTTTATGTCCATTAAGATTTGCCTTACATAGTTTGGTGCTCCAGTATTTGGTGCATACCTGTTTAGGATTGTTATCTCTTCCTCTTGCAGTTTTCCCCTAACTAGTATATAGTGGCCTTCTTTGTCTCTTTTGATTGTTATCAGTTTGAAGTTTATATTGTCTGCAAACATAACAGCTACCCCAGCTTTTTCCTGGGAACTTGTTGCATGGAAGATTGTTTTCTAACCTTTGACTTTCAGTCTATGGATTTCTTTTTGAGTAAAGTATGTTTCCTGTATACAGCATATTGTGAGATTCTGTCTCTTAATCCACTCTGCCAGTCTGTTTCTTTTGACTGGTGAATTGAGGCCATTTACATTGATGGTTATAACTGTTATACATTGGCTTATTCTTATCATGCTGTTTATGTGATGTTGCTTTCCTAGTTTTGCTGTTTAATTTCTTGTTCTGCTTAAGGGTTCCTTTCTATTGTTGTTCTTGGGATTGTGGTCACTTTTTTCTCTGTCTAGAATATCTTTCAGTACTTTTTGTAATGTTGGTTTGTCACTCCTGAAGTTCTTCAGTTGGTCTTTGTTGTGGAAATAATTTATTTCTCCATTGAATTTGAAGGATAGTTTTGCAGGATACATCAGTCTGGGTTGGAAGCTGTTTTGTCTGAGAATCTGTAATATCTTGCTCCAAGCTCTTATTGATTTCACAGTTTCTGTTGAGAAGTCTGCTGTGATTCTGATGGGCTTTCCTTTATAGGTGATCTGTTTCTTTTCTCTAGCAGCTTTTAATATTGTGTTCTTTTGCTGCATATCTGGGAGTGGTTTTATTTGGGTTGTGGCTCATTGGTGTTCTATATGCTTCATTTACTTGCACATCAGTTTCTTTTACCATTCTTGGGAAATTTTCTGCTATTATTTCTCCAAATATTCTTTTTATGTCATTTGTGTTGCCTCCTGCTATTTCACTGATTCCTATTGCTCGCACATTATTTCTCTTTGCTTCATCTTGCAGCTGTTGGATTGTTTTCTCCTGGTTCCTTGTTGACTTTAAGAGATCCTTCCTTTCACGGTCATTAGTTTTCAGGCTATCTTCAAGATCTCAAATTCTATCTTCAGATTCATTCAAGCAGTTTTTCCAGCTTTCAGTGGCAGTTTTCATTTCCTGGAAATCTTTTCGAGACTCTTTCATGTGTTCAAATTCATTCCTGAATTGCTCAGTTAACATTTCCATTTGTTGCCTTTGATCTTCTAGTCTCTTATCTGTTTCTTCTCTGTATGTGTGAAGCATTTCTTCCATTATTATTTTCATTTCATTTTTTGCCTGAGAGATTATTTCAGATTTAATCTCTTCTATGGCTTGATGGAGTTGTTTCTTTACTTCAGATGTGATCATTTCAGAAATTTCAGGTATGTGGTTTCCTAGTTCTCCTATGTGATTGTGTCCTGTACTTGTTCTGGGTGGAGTTGTGTTCTGAGACTGCATTTTGCCCCTTCATTTTGTCATTTTGAATGTTGGATGACTGGTACTGAGCTACTGACTACCCAGGCAGCTCACTAAGGACTCTAGGGACCCTAGTTCACCTGGATGTTAAACTAAACCCAGGGTGGTAGCAGACTGGACCACTGAGCCCAGGCACCCCAGGCAAATGCTAGGGTACTCGGCTCAGACCACAGCTGCTATAGTGGGAGAGTGCTGGGCTTCGGTACCTGAGTGTCCAGTGTGTGGATGGGAAGAGTGTGGGTCTCAGCCTTGAAGCCTATGGTGGTTAGACAGTGGCTTCTGTCTCGGGTTCCTCAGGTAGCTAGTCCGGGGGTAGCAGAGCTCTCCTCCTGACCCCATGGACCCCAGAGCCTAAGGCTGATTCCACTCTGCAGGTCTCAACCACCAGCAGGGACATGTCGTCCCTGTTGGATTTCCTTCCTAACTCTAAGGTGTGGAGCTTACCAGAGGAGAAGGGTTGTGCTGCTCATGTGGTGTCGCAGGTCACTGGAGAAAGGTCCTAGTTGCAGAGCCGGGAGGCAGCTGGTGAAACGCCTGCTGCCCAGATGTCTGAGTGAGTCCGCCTTTGTCTCTGGTTAAAGGTCCCAGTCACACAGTTGGGGCACGGGGGGGGAAACGCCGCACCTCCGAGGTGTCTGGGCGAGTCCACCTTTGTCTCTGGCTGACGGTCCCAGTCGCACAGTCGGGGCATGGGCAGGAAACGCCACGTCACCTAGATGTCTGCACGAGTCCGCCTTTGTCTCTGGTTCAGAGGAGAAGGGTGTCGCTCATGTGTCCTTGCAGGTCAGCCTGTGTTGCTGGAGAAAGGTCTGAGTTACCCAGCTGGCACGCGGACCATGAAATGCAGCGCAGCTTAGATGTCGGCGTCGGTGGGCCTCTGTCACTGGAGTAAAGTCCATGTCGCACAGCCGGGACTGGGCGGAAACGCCCCACGGATCAAATTTGGCTCTGGCGGGCTTTTGTCCCTGGAGTGAGGTCCAAGTCTCACAGTTGGACCGGGGGGGGGCGAACGTACCACCAATCAGATGCCAGTGCCAGTGGGCCTTTGTCCCTTGAGTAAGGTCCGAGTCGCACGCCGGTGGGCCTCTGTCACTGGAGTAAGGTAAAGATCCTAGAGAACCATGCAGAGGTTCCATAAGTAAGAGTCCATCTTATGTTTGCACCTTTGTTAATTCTGAATGTTTCCTACAGCATGTGATTACTCAACAATTCACATTTTGCTATGCTTCTCTTTTCACTTCGATGTAAGTTAAATTAGTGTTTCTGTTGAGGTTGTGTGTCAAGCTGCTCAGAATAAACTTCCATGTGTTTACTGGTTATTTAGCCTGTTCCTCAGTTTCCTGTGGTGGAGCCCTTGTACCAACATCACCATGAGTTTGGCAGGAATTTTTAATAAGAGTCTGTGTGTGACCCCGGGCAAACTGTGGTTTCCATTAGTTTTTAAGACATTTTATTTTTATAAAAGTAGATCCTATGTCTGGTTTATTAGACTAAGAGACAGCAACTCCAGGGAAGAATTTCTGAATCTACCTTGGGCACATTCCCTGGGGGACTCTGATTCTGGAAGTGATCCTGCAGAGCCACCCATGGTTGTGCAAAATGCAAAACTCACAGGTCTGGAGAAGGTTGTGTGTGCACCATTCTCACAATACTCAAGGCTTAGAGTGGCTTATTTTAGCAGCCATTGTTGTTCAGCCCTCCAGTCCTCCAGCTTTAGTCTCATCATGGACATGGTGGACAGAGCCACTAGCAGCTGCCACAATTCCACCCTCCTCTGTCCTCTGTCTTTCTATATCCCCTTGCAGATCCAGTGCTTTTTATCTGGTGCTTACTGCTCTAGGCCTGGGACTCAGCCTCCCCTTATGATGGGCTTGCTCTGCACCTATCTCTTCCAGACATTCTTGTTGCCACATCCCAGAGCCTGACCTCAGCCTTTCCTACTCATAGTCAGGTCAGGTTCCAAGTTCCTGGATGTCCTTTTTTTTTTTAACCTAGAAATGAAATCCACATGCTTGATCTTCCATCTTTCCTGTGTCCTTGGAGAGAGTAACACTCGTTGGAATTCATAGCTCTTATGCATCTAAGTGGAGGAAGGGCCCTTCAGTATCCCATTTTATCCTCATTAATTCAGAGTTTCTCCAAATGTGATTTATAATTGCTATGCACTTACCTGGGAGTAAGCCTCAAGGATTTGAGTATAGAGCTTCTTGGAAACTTTTTCCACTTTGAACGATGAGAATGGCTATTTTAAGGGTTACCCCACCATCAACTCACAGGTTCCTCCTGTTATACCACCGCATCCTCTCTCAAAGGTCCAACATTCTCTCAGGTTCATCTTCTACCTCCTTATCTATTAACGCACTGCAACAGTGTCCATAGCTTTTGTCTTCTGTCACTTAGAGTGAGCTCCTCCTGCTCCTGTTGGTGGTCAACCATGCCCCATGCACCTTGGGTGCCATTTCTTCTCATGAGCTGAGGGACCTTTGGCTTAAGATTATTACTTCTATCTCTTACAGCACTACTCTCTCCTCTGTTGGTACACCCACATCCAAATATAGAGCAAAATAAAATCATCAATCAATCAAACAAAAGTCTTCCCGAACCTCCCATTTTGCACAGTCACATTTAGCCTCTGGCTAGTTTACCTTCGGTGACTTACAGGGGACCTTCAAAGAGTTATCCTGCTCACTGTTGCCAGTTCTTCACCTCTCATTTTCTGTTGTACCTATTTCACCTTCATTTTCCTCACAACTGGGCTTAAATTCCTCTTTTCATTGTCAACACAGAACTCCACAGGCAAGAGAGATGCTTTAGTTAATATTTAATTTCCATCTTCCTGATTTTCTTGTTGACAGTCAGTGAGGCAGGTAAGAGTTCTTTCTTGAAATAGTTCTCTCACTTGGCTGTCATGGTCTCTTAGTTTCCCTCTACTCTCAGCCATCTGTCTCTGCCCCACCGTCACTGTGCTGAGCCTTCTCTTCTGATTCTGACCATGACATGCTCTAAATTTTTATTCAGGTGATATCGTTTAGCTGCATTATTTTAAAGACAGTCGTTGTCCTGATAGCTGCTAAATTCCTGTTTCTGGTTCCCAGTTTTCTCTTGAGCTCTAGAAAGGTATATCCAACTACCTTCCTTACATCCCCACTGGCATGGTCAACAGGCTTCTAAATTTAAGACATCTAAGTGGAATGGTTACCTAGTGTGGAAACATCCCCAAAATGCCTGGATAGGACTGAGGGGCTGAGGATATAGCTCAGCGGCACAAGTGCCTACCTGGCAAGTGTAAGTTCTGGAGTTCAATATCCTGTAGCAGAAAATTTAAAAAAAAAAAAAAAAGGACTGAATTTTTCCTTGTAAAAATGTGAAAATTTACTGTAGGACAAAAGAAGCAGAGAAGGGCAAAGTAATAAAAATAAAAATCAACTTCTAGATTTCTACCTCTCATGATCTCTTTCTTTAACATTTTCTTTCTCACCAAGTAGCATTGCCAATAGCACAGATTGAACATTCAAGAGCCATCTTTGTTGTCCCGTTTCCTCCCGACACCACTTCATACTTATTAGTAATCTCTGTAGCTTTATAGTTATATAGGGAGTCTCAATATTCTCCCCTTCCTCCACCACAGCTTGCTACATCTGAGACATCAATTTGTTTCTTCCCCCGACTAGGCGATGACTTCTTAAGTCAGGAGTATCTCTTATAGGGCAGCAAAAGCGATATTTTCATAAAGTAAATCCAAATGCTCTACCCTTCAGCACTGCTCCTCCAGCGGCTTCCTGTTGTACTTGGGATGAAATCAGAGATTCTTACTCCACTGCAGGTGTGTTTATCACATGAGATTTACTGTTTCGGAGATGTGTACACTTACTTTTGCCTGATCCCTTTGTTTTGGCTATTTCCTGCTGCACTGAACTCTTACCTCAAATGTCTCCATAGTTTGTATCCCAGTTTTATAACATTTCTCTCACATTTCACTTCAGAAAAAGATATTTTTAAAACCTACATCCCTTCACTTACCCCTTAATTCCTTACTATGTTTAGTTTTTCAATCATCTCAACTTTGGATTATATGACATATTCATGCTTATATATTTCTCTCATTCACTAGCTACTAGTTGGTATAGTTCATGATAGTCAATGAAAATGTATGATGAGATATTTGAACATATCATAATCTGGGAAATAAAAATTAATTCAATAACTTTAAGCCTATAAGGTTAATAAAAATATAAAAATGATTTATGCCAAGTGTTTCTGAGATCATGAGGAATACCCATGCATTGCTAGTAGGTCTTTATCCAGAGTTTCTGGGTAGTAATTTGGCGGTAGTTAGTGACATGAGTTTTGCTGTCTTTTACAAATAAATAATCCTGTTCATATATATTTGCCAGAAAAATTCTCCAATTCCATGCAAAGGCAGGTGTGGGGTGCGTAAGATCTGTGATATGAGAAGCAGAAATCAGGGAAGGCTCTGGACATCCACGATGGTAGATGTGGTTGAGTAAAATGCAATGGAGAAGCCTGCAATGATGGATTTTATGCCAAAGCCTGGAGTGGAAAGCAGATTGATGGCAACAATACAGACAAATCAGTTAAGAATTGTATATATAAATCACAACATGAATGCACAAACAAAGTTTCTTTTGAGGATGTGCACTTATCTAGGAACACACTAAACATGTGGGGGTGAAGTCACCAGAAGACAAGGATGGTCTGGAGGTGGTGATGCAGGGAGACGGCGAAGGAAGATAGAGTCAAACCTGCATAAGCTGTGGGAGCATCCTTTCCAGAGAAAATGGTCGTGAGTGTGATGAAGTGAGGAACACGATCTGCTCAGAAGATCTCAAGTATTCCTTGGATTTCCCCATGTAAGAAGTAAAATTGTCCGAGAATGCTACTAGGACAGTTTGTCCAGAATTATTTCATTGTAAAACTATTTTACTTTTATTCTTCACCGTGAGAATTTCTTTTAGAGACTTGATGTTTCTCTAAAGCCAAAAGATGTATGTTTTCTCCTAAAACATGTGAAACACCCACTGTTTTTATAGAAGTTGAGGATATATTCAAAGAAAGCAATAAATATCTTATGAAATACTGACAAAGCTTTTCTTCACCTACTATATTTCATTTCTTCCTAACTGTCATACTTTTAAAGATACTTATTTATTTATGTAGCCCAAAGAGAGCAAGCCTACTGCTGAGAAGATTTTGAAAGCCCTAACCCCATGGCAGTGACAAGTATGGGGGATAGAGCACATGGCGACTTGTTCCATTTAGTGTGCCGTTCAAAACAAAAGATCATGCATGATGCAATATACCACATTCATTTCTCAATTAAAACCAAAACCACACTTGCCAATACAAAGTGCACACTAATAATAGAGGCTATTTGGCAGACACCAATAATGGCATCTCTAGATTCCTACGAATATTATTAATAATACATATTATGTATGCATCTATTAGAAAAGTAATTTGTAAGTTCTTTAGTTAGCCCGTTACCATGCCTTCTGTGTCCACAGAAACTAATCATTAAGTTGTATATTGTAAGATAAAATGAGAACTAAATCAGCAGACAGTCTGGCCAGGTCCTGGAGATGATGGAAACTATGGAGAAGCTATGAAGGCAGTCTGTTATAGTGGAAAGAACTCTAGACTCACATCATGCTGGCCTTGGCTTCTCTAACTCTGTTTCTTTCTAATAACTTGAGAAGTCACAAGATGTCCCCGAGTTTACCTTCTTCATCTGTACAGTGGCAGATATACTGTGACTTGCAATGTTACTATGGGACTCCAGAGGCAGGAGAACTGTGAAAATACCGAGCTCACTTTAGTTGTTACCTGTTAAGGGATTAAGTTAGGGAAATTAGTATCCATCCTGATGGTGCACCCTTCCCTGAAACTATGTCACCTCACCTGCCTGAAGGTGGAGAACAGCAAAGTAAAAGGTGGGAAAGGAATAAAAGTACTTTCAAGGTAAGCCAAAGCAGAAGCAATTCTAAAGCACGCTGTGTCAGGTTAGAAATTGGGAAGGACGTTTATGCCGTGCCAAGAAGAATTAGCTCCAGCCCTCCTCTTTCCAGTCCCCCTCCTTCCAGTCCTAAACTCCATCTGGCCCGGAGCTTGAGGTCAAAGCTGTCTCCCAGGTCCTGGGAGTTTGGGGTCTTCAGCTGGGCCTGAGTTGAGCATCTCTCATCTCAAGAGGTGGATATGATGCTTTGGAAAAACTTTATAAATAAGAGGACTATCATTTTTCATCCATATCTGGAACACTTTTAGGAATTACAGGAAATAAACATACTAGTGTTCTTCCTAGCAACTGGAACATATAGTTGCCCTAGGTGGAACTCATATTTATGTTTCCAGGACTCATTGGTGCAGTATCAAAATTGATCTTTTTCTAATTCTGTCTTCACCAGACCAGTTCTGACAGAAGAAAACGTTAGTGTTCTCTGAGTGTTGCCCATGCCAGGCTGGCTTACGGAGTGACCACAGTACATCTCTCCCACGCACGTGAGTTCATCCCTCTTAGTTACATGGGGTTTTTACCACCTCTTTGGCAATTGCAACGAATGTGGGAAATGTGTCTATTTTCACTGCCACATTCCTGTACCAGCCGTTTTCACTACACTCAGACTTTGAGTCGTGATGCCTCGGGTTGCTATAGTACTGGAGGTGAACCTATGGCACACGTGCCGCAGTGGGCTGATTGTATCATTGAAATCTCTGAAAGCTTGGCCATCACTCCTAAAGAGACAGCTATTCCTGCCCTTGTCAGCTTTATACAGTCCCTTGTGTATCTTCACTTCCTTCCAGCCATTGCTTGCGAACATTCTCTATCCTTCCTCGTCCTCCTCAGGCTCCAAGGTATTGCATGAAAAATCTCAATGCACATTTCAGCAAAATCATTCATTTTTAATATCTGCTTTGTCCAAGATTATATGACACAAGTTCCTGGAGGAAAGCATAGGTAGGTGGATAATATGAACTGCTCTACCACAATTCCGATGAAGCTAATTTCTCTATTCTGTGATCAGGTATCAATCTTTTTAACAGTTTAGGAGCCTTATCTCTCTCCTCCATAGATACTCGTAGAACAATACTTGGCTCTTCATAAAAGTGCACACTTTGTAGGCATGCCTCCTCAGCCCCGTGTAATTTTCTTGTTGAATCTAAGGTCTGCAATGAACACAATTAGGTGGTTAGTCTAGTGCTCCTCACAGACTAACACAGAAACAATTTAGAAAACAGCCCTGGAGAGTTGCTTATTACAGGCTAAATTTTGTACAGAAGATATAAAGATCATTTCAAATTAGAAAGGAAAGTAGCGAGACTTGAGCTGAATATTAGGGAAAGAAGATATTCTCTGGGGAAGAAAAAGCTTTATTAAACAAGGTAGCAGAAATGGTTCTGTCACCAAGGTAAGATTCCTTGGTTATTCATGTTGAATGATGCATTTTGAGAAGTAATTAAAGCCAGAATGGCCTCAGCTCACAGTGACCCAGTTCACACAGGACCTTGGAACTGGTGCAGTCAAGACAGTCAGACTCTCCAGACTTGTGAGAATCCACAACCATAGATGGTCTTGTTTACAAGGTGTGTAAAAATGCCAATAGAGGAAGCAGTTACGAATATATTAATAAAATTTATATGTGAGGGGATACAAATTCAGACTCTAGTGGTAGTGGGGTAGGAAGTAGGAAAGATGTTTTAAAGAAGTCATGGACATGCCTTGTGGATGGAGAGATATGAAAATATTCTAAGTGAGTAATACAGAATTCGAGGATCCTGGCTATGCCTTGGCAACTCACTCAGCTTGGGGCTGGGGAGACTGAGCTTATGAAATTCTCACACCTATTTTAATTAAAGCAGTGCCTCTTATTTCTTTTATGTATTACATTTATTGGGCTTTCATACAGTCCAGTTTGGTTTTAGGTTGTCCTGTACCATATTAGGCAGATTCCTCTGGTTTCAAAAAGGAAAAGGAAGAAGAATGGCGGTTGACTGAATCTTCCTCACCCTCATACTAGCTTTTCTAAAGAAGTATTAGTTGGTAAATCCTGGACTATCTCACAGCACTGTAGAGAATAATCCTGAAGGAAAAGAATTTCAGGTCTTTTCTAGGGAGTTCAGTGAATCGAAATTCAACTTTCTCTTGAGGGTGTTTCCACCAAGGTGCCTTTTCTGCAAGGAATCTTGCTTGAGAGTGTTCTCTTACAGTGTCACCATCCTGGGACAGAGAATCAAGCCAGCCTGGAGTGGGGCAATGATCTCAGGAGGTTCCTAGTGGCCTCGGCTGAGCAGGTGATCTTTGTGCATGCCTGGCCCAAGGATTCTGCCTCCACGTCAGCTCCACCAGCTGCTGATGGAGGAGCATGGGTAGGATTGACCTGGGCAGTAAAGTTGACAAGTCATGAGTAACCTCCAGATTTTGACTCCCTAAATTGGAAAATAAAAAGAACCAGGTGCAAACATGGAACAGAAGAAAGGACAGGGCCATGGAACCGGTTTAGGGTATTTGCCTTTGGGATAAGCTGTGCAATAAACAAATAAAAGGGACATCAAATTCCAACAAGCTAGTATTAAACATGCAGGTCAGAGTCACTGCCACTGGGGTCCTAATAGAAACTCAGAAAAAGGCCTTTTTATGACGGGAACCTGAGACAAACTGTCTCATTGCTGATAGGAGAGGCCCTTTGGGTTCCCTGAACAACATGCAGCCCTGAACCAGCATCTTTTGCTGTCATGCTGCAAATCAGAGGCGCAATTTATGCTTCCACTTGCAGGCCTGGGGATTTTCCAGACATCCAGTTGGACTGAATTAGGTTGACCCAGTGTCTGCCTTTAGGCTGCTCCCTGTAGGAAGTCTGTGCTTCTGTACTGATTCATGCTGTCCCTCAAAATCTGCAGTTGCATCTTTGGAAAACCTCACTCCACAAGGACAGTGATCTATTGCCTTCTGACTTTTGGAAAAACAAGGAAATCCCATCAGAGGGTGAAAGAGCACTGCAGCCTCCCTGGCCTATGACCCCATTGTGGCTGGTGCTAAGAGCTGCCCTTGTCTCCAGAGGCTCACAGCAGTTTCAAAAATGTGAGCTCAGCAAGAGGAACAGGCTGCAGAGGCCACAGCACACGATGTAATGTTTCCAGCCACAGTAAAATTGGCCCAGATCATTTATTTTGAAAAATTCCAGACTGGGGCCAAGGTATAGAAAAAAGGCTCCATAATTTATAGGTCCATTTAAGTCTTTTCCCTGTGAAATTAAATTCTTCCCTTTTTCCTCGTGCCTCTTGCAGTAGTACTCTCCCGGCTCTGCTGAAATGCAGTGTTCTTGGGGTTCCCCGTCTTTGAGGCAGGGAAGACTGTAAGCTCTTTTCATGTGCCCACTAGCCAAGCTAAAGTCATTACTCAGGAAGAGTCAGGGCAGCCTGCACTGGATTCCTTCCCCTACGCTCATGTCACTCTTCTACCTGCTGTACTGTGGACACTGCCTTCTTTACCTCTCATCTCCCAAAAAGGCCACACTGGCCAGCCCAGGTCACATGAGCAACTTCTATGTCTCTCCAGCTGTTTCCACCCTGGCCTCATTTACTTTGAAACATTTTTCTTCTATGGTGAGAATTTCATTTTCTTCTATGTTTATTTCTTGGCTTTCTCTTTCTTCTGAAATGCAAGTTCCATGAGGCCAGAAATATAACGATGTTTGTTTTACTTTTGAGAAATAGCAAAGTGTCGTGATTCATTTATGAAAAATGGAGTACTACACTGCCACAGTGAATGATAAACTTGGGTCATTTGTAGGAAAATGGTTGCACTTTGAGACTGTAGTGTTAGGTGAAAAAAAGTAGACACACAAGCTTAAATGCCACATGATTTCTTCTATACGTGAAACCCAAAGAGTGAATAAATCAAAGAACAAAATAAATCACAGATAAGAAAAAACGGGAGATTGATATTTTGCAAATGAGAAGAGGATCAGGAGATGGAGGGGTAGAGGGAAGGAGAGGGGCTATGAAAACAATTAAGAGGTGTTATATACAGGCAGCAGCTCTTCATGGAGAACAGGTCACTGTGTACTACAAATATGAAATAATAAAAGTAAAAATTAAGGTCTATGTGGAACTCTCGGAGGGTGAGGCCTATGTGTGGGACAGGGAAGGAGCTCGGCCTGAGGAAGCAGTGCCTGAGCACCCATCTCTGTTGGTGAGTGAGGTCTGTGGAGTGGAAGCAGCCCCAGGCTCTCTGGTTCTCTAAGTTGGGAAGTGAGGCCTGCTTTCCCCCAACCAGTTGCTCCTGAGGATCCTGGAGCAGTGGCCCCTGTCTAGCAATCATTGGTTCCATGGCTGAGGGCCACATGCTTTCTGTCCATGGCCTGGAAACCCTGGTACCAAAGGCCAGCATTCCCCCACCAACACAGTTGTGGTCTGAGCTGTGCACCTCAGCGATTGCTTGGGGATCCTTGTCCCATGGTCCACAGCCTGCTACCATCATGGGGTAAGTTTGATATGCTGGTAAACTAGGGTCCCTAGAGTCCTTTAGAAAGCTTTCTGGGTAGCTGGTAGCTCAACACTTTTCATCTGACATCCAAACTGACAAGATGCAGGAGCTGAACGCAATCTCAAAAGTCAACTCCACCAAGAACAAGTCCAGGAGACACTGACATAGGAGAACTTGGAAGCCTCATACCTGAAATCTCTGAAATGATTGCATTTGAAGTGAAGAAACAACTCCATCAGGCCATAGAAGAGATCACATCAGAAATAATGTCTCAGGCAAAAAATGAAATGACAATAATAACGAAAGAAATGTTCCACACATTTAGAGAAGAAACAGATAAAAAAATAGAGGACCACAGGCAACAGATGGAAATGTTACATGATCAATTTAGGAAGGAAATAGAAACCATGAAACAGACTCAAAGAAATTTCCAGGAAATCAAAACTTCCACTGCAAGCTTGCAGAACCATTTGAATGAAGCTGAAGATAGAATTTCAGATCTTGAAGACAGCATGGTAGCTAGCAATCATGAAAGGAATGATTTCTTAAAGTCATCAAAGATTCAGGAAAAATCAATTCAACAGCTGCAAGACAAGGCAAAGAGAAATAATGTCAGACTAATAGGAGTCAGTGAAACAGCAGGAGGCAACACAAATGACATAAAGAGAATATTTGCAGAAATAATAGCAGAAAATTTCCAAAGCACGATAAAAGATTCTGATGTGCAGTAAATGAGGCATATAGAACTCCAACGAGTTATAACCCAAACAAAACCATGCCCAGACATATAATAGTCAATATAGCAGATATCCAGCAAAATAACACAATATTAAAAGCTGGTAGAGAAAAGAAACAGATCACCTATAAAGGAAAGCCCATCAGAATCACAGCAGACTTCTCAACAGAAACCATGAAATCAAGAAGAGCTTGGAGCGAGGTATTACAGATTCTGAGACAAAACAGCTTCCAACCCAGACTGATATATACTGCAAAACTATCCTTCAAATTCAGTGGAGAAATAAAATATTTCCACGACAAAGAACAACTGAAGAAGTTCATGAGTGCCAAACCAATGTTACAAAAAGTACTAAAAGATATTCTAGACAGGGCAAAAAGAGACAACCATCTCAAGAACAACAATAGAAAGGAACCCTCAAGCAGAGAAAGCAATTAAACAAATGACAAATTAGGAAACCAATAAGTAAATAGCATGACAAGGTAAGCCAATATATATGAGTTATAATCATTAATATAAATGGCCTCAATTCCCCAGACAAAAGAAACAGAGTGAAAGAGTGGATTAAGAAACAAAATCCCACAATATGCTGTACACAGGAAACACACTTTACTCAAAAAGAAATCCATAGACTATAAGTCAAAAGATGGAAAACAATTCTCCATGCAACAGGTTCCCAGATAAATATAGGGGTAACTACTATGTTTGGAGACAATGTAAACTTAAAACTGAAAATAATCAAAAGAGATAAAGAAGGTCACTACATACTAGTTAGGGGAAAACTGCAAGAAGAAGAGATAACAATCCTAAACATGTATGCTCCAAATATTGGAAAACCAAACTATATAAGTCAAATCTTAATAGACTTGAAAAACCAAATAATCAAAAACACTATTGTAGTAGGGGACATAGACACCCCTTTGATGCAAAGAGACAGGTCAACTAGACAAAAAATCAGCAAAGAAATAACAGACCTAAACCAAATCTGTGAACAAATGGACTTAGTAGATATATACAGAGTGTTCCACCCCACATCAGAATACAGACTTTTCTCAGCTGCACATGGGACTTTCTCTCAAATAGACCATATTCTAGCCCACAGAGCATACCTATCTACATGCAAAAGAATTGAAAGTATCCCATGCATATTATCTGACCATAGTGCAATGAAATTGGAAGTTAATGACAAAAAGAAACTCCAAAACTCCATAAACACTTGTAAATTAGATAACAACCTCTGGAACAACCAATGAGTCACAGAAGAAATTAAAGAATTAAACATACCTGCAAACAAATGAAAATGCAAATACAACTGATGCAATGAAAGCAGTTTTCAAAGGGAAATTTATAGTGGTGATGTCACACATAAGGAAAACAGAGAGAGAGCAAGTAAATAGCCTAATGCTGTACCTCAAAGTTTTAGGAAAAGAAGAATAAGTCAAGCCCAAAGCCCAAAGAAGGGAGGAGATTATAAACATCAGGGCAGAAATTAAAGCAATTGAGATGAAGAAAACACTACAAAAATAAACCAATCAAAGATTTGGTTCTTTGAAAGAAAAAAAAAATTGATAAACCCCTAGCCAACCTTATCAGAAAAAACAAAGTAGAAAACTCAGATCCATGCAATAAGGAATGGAAAGGATGAAGTCACTACAGATTCTACAGAAATTGAAAAGATCACTAATACCTACTTTGAAAATCTTTACTCCCATAGGATAGAAAACTCAGAAAAAACGGACATATTCCTGGATATGTACAAATTACCAAAGTTGAATCAGGAAGATATAAAAATCCTGAACAACCCAATATCAATTAATGAGATTGAAATGTGATTAAAAACTTACTGGCAAAGAAAGTCCAGGCTCTCATAGATTCACAGCAGAATTCTATAAAATATTCAGAGAAGATTTAGTGCTAAATCTCCTGAAAATCTTCAATGAAATTGAAAAGGAAGCTATTCCCCCTAACTCATTTCTGGAGGCAAGTATTATACTGATACCAAAACCTGAGAAAGACCCAACCAAGAACAGATCTATACACCAATATCCCTAATGAACATAGATTCAAAGATACTTAATAAAATACTAGCAAAAGAATGCAGCAAATCATAAGGAAAATTACACACCATGACCAACTTGGATTCATTCCAGGAATTCAGGGATGGTTCAATATTCACAAATCAATTAATGTAATAAACCGAGTCCAACATGCATTCATGATAAAAACCCTAGAGAAATAGGAACCCTATTTGGGGGTTCCTATTGGCCTTTACCTCAATCTCATCAAAGCCATCTATGACAAACCCACAGCCAACATCATACTAAATGGACAAAAAACTGAAAGATTTCACTTTAAAGCCAGGAACAAGACAAGGATATCCACTGTTACCACTCCTATTCAACATAGTTCTGGAAACATTAGCCAGAGCAATTAAACAAGAGAGAGAAACAAAAGGAATAAGAATAGGAAAGGAAGAAGTAGAACTACCACTATTTGCAGATGACACGATACTTTACATGGAAGACCCCAAAAACTCCATAAGTAGACTCTTTCAATTAATTGACAAATTCAGCAGTGTAGCTGGATACATAACTAACACCCAAATATCAATAGCATTCCTGCACACAAACAACAAACACACTGAGAGAGAAATTAAGGAAACCATATCTTTTGAAATATCATGCAATGAACTGAAATATTTAGGAATCAATCTAATAAAAGAAGTAAAAGGTCTATTCCATCAAAACTGTAGTACTCTGTAAAAAGAGATTAAAGAGGATTTCAATAAATGGAAAAATATTCTTTGCTCATGGATAAGAAGAACTAGCATTGTAAAAATGGCCATACTACCAGAATTGTTGTACAGATTCTATGCAATTCCCATTAAAACATCATTAGCATATCTCACAGATCTAGAGAAAATATTCCTAAAATTTATCTGGAACCAGAAGAGACCCAGAATAGCAAAAACAAACCTGGACAACAAAGACAAGTTAGGTGGAATCACAATCCCTGACCTGAAATTACACTACAAAGCTTCTGCACTAAAATCAACATGGTACTGGTTAAAAATCAGACCTGAGGATCAATGGAACAGACTGAAGATGCAGCCACTACCACAAACACACTCAGCCACCTCATCTTTCATGAATGGGCCAAACAAGCTCACTGGAAGAAAGACAGCCTCTTTAATAAGTGGTGCTGGAAGAATCAGCTTGCCACTTGGCAAAGACTGAAAATAGACCCAAGTCTATCATCATGCACCAAACTCAAGTCAAAATGGATCGAGATCTCAATATGAAAACAGAAACACTAAATCTATTGGAAGAGAAAATAGGTAAAAATCTTGAAGACATAGGAGTAGGCAGAGAGTTCATGAACAAAAATCAAACCTCAAGGGAAACACCTTAAAGAATCAATAACTGAGACCTCATCTTGCTGAAAAGTTTTTGCACATCTCAAGAAATCACCAGCAGAGTAAAAAGAAAACCCACAAATTGGGAAAAAATCCTAGCTGGCTCTCCCTCAGACAAAAGTCTTCTATCTAGAACATATAAATAATTAAAATCATGAACCTCTCCAAATTCAACAACCCAGTCCTAAAATGGGCATCTGAGATGAATACACACTTCTCAGATAAAGAAATACAAATGGCAAATAAATATATAAGAAAATGTTCAACATCTTTAGTCATTTGAGAAATGTAAATTAAAACAACATTGGGGTTTCCCCTCACCTCAATAAGAATGGCTATCATTAAGAAATCATCCAATAACAAATGCTGGCGAGGCTGTGGAAAAGTTAGAACTCTTCTACACTGCTGCTGGGAATGCAGACTGGTGAAACCACTGTGGAGATCGGTCTGAAGACTCCTCAGCAAACTAGGTCTGGAAGTGCCATTCAACCCGGCTATTCCCCTTCTGGGTATTTTCCCAGAAGATCTGAAAACATCATATCACAGGTATATATGTACACCCATGTTTATAGTGGTGCAATTTGTGATAGCTAAATTATGGAAGCAATCCAAATGTCCATCCATTGAGAACTGGATAAAAAACTGTGGCATTTTTACATAATGAAATATTCCTCATCTATAAAGAAAGAGAAACTTGAGGCTTTTATATGTAAATGGTCACAATTAGAGGCCATACTCATAAGTCAAATAAATCAGATGTGCATGTGTAAGCAATGTATTGTATCACTAGTGTAAGAACCTGAAAGTGTGAATATAAATTAGGAGGTATGAAAGGAAACTGCTCAAAAGTAAAGAGCAAATGGGATGAGGGGAAAGAGAAAAGAAAGTGATAATTATGTATGTATGTATGTATGTATGTATGTATGTGTGTATGTGTATGCAGGACAGCGAACATAGTTGTACTGCTGACTTCTGTCACTTTATTGTAGGGAACAGTTAATGATTAGTTGTTTGATCAATCTTGCATGTCTATATTTGTTTTCCTCAGTATACACTTTGAAGTTATCAATATGTAATACAACAACCATTGTTAATTCCCTGTTACCTTGTCTGTAATTCAGCTTTGATTGTACTATTCTTGTGCTACTTTGTAAGTGGCTGTCTGTTAATATGGTTTTGTTCTTTTTACTCTTAAAATTAAAAAAATTTATAAAAATTGCTTTCACAGTTCTTTTGTACTCTCACAGTTATTAAGTAGCCCAATGAACAGTTATTTATGTGATTTATATTTATTCATATTTTATATATTAAGAATGAAACCTAAGATATTTAAAAACTATGTTCATTAACTAATTTAGAAACAAGAAGTGAATCAAAACATTTTATTTTATTTTATTTTGTCTTTTTGAGACAGGGTCTCACTATTCAGTTCAGCCTGCCCTTGAGCTCGCTCTGTAGCCCAGGCTGGTCTCATACTTACAACAATCCTCCTGCCTCAGCCACCCGAATGCTGAGTTTGCAGGTGTGAGTCACTACGCCTGGCTCAAAGCATTTTAAAATGAATAATATGTTTTTTATTTAAAAATATTGGTTTCTAAAATGTTTGAAACACATTTAGTGGAATGACTGGTATTGTATATTTTTGCAAATACTTTTACTATCTGGTTTAGGAATAGAGAGCCGTGTTGTCATACCTGCTTCTGCAGTCAGTTTGTTGCGGTGCATTGGTTTGATGAGAGAGAGTGTACAGAATTAAAATGTTGCACATGTCTCTTTGATCTTTACCTTATGCATGTGACAAGTGGTAACTTGTTAATGGTCAGCTGGAAAGTGAAGTCTGAATCCGTTATCTGTAATCATTGTGTTATTCCTGTAACTGCCCTCTGGTAACCTACTGCTCTGAGACTTTGAAAAAGTTGTTTTTCTAGGAGGAACCCTTTACTATCATGAATCGGTCACTTCAAAAATGTTGCTGAACTGAGCGATGCACATCTGTCACATGCCGAGAAGCCTCACTTCCTGTAAGAAGGCTGCACTGTCAACGTGCTCACTGATCCCGTAAGAAAAATCTTTAGGCTTTAGGGAACCACTCAGGGTACAGTGAGGTACACATGTTTCCAAAAATTCTTGTTTATGTTTCTAAGCTCCAACTTTGTAGTTTCCAAATGTCAATTTTTTTCTCTTTGGAGTGACAGCCTCATTTCATTCATTCCTGAGAAGTTAACTATAAAATATCCAAGTGTGACTAACCTTAATTTGCTTCCTGTTTGTTCAAATAAGAGTAATGTTCCTTGAAAAACTTTGCTAGCTCCTCTGGCTGTCCAAAAACATCCTCCCTTAAAAAGCATCCTATTTTGTAAGCAAAGCAAACACTTTCTAAACACTTGTCATTTCAACACATGCAGAATATTAAAAAGGTACATATTCAAGGGTTGAAGTTTAATGCCATTAGGTTGTATGTCCTGACTGTTGAGTGTCTCTCTCTCTCTCTCTCTCTCTCTCTCTCTCTCTCTCTCTCTCTGTCTCACACACACACACACACACACACACACACACACTCTCTCTCTCTCTCTCTCTCTCTTGCTCTCTCTCACTTTCTCTCTCTCCTTTCCTATGATCATGCAGAGAATTCATTGTCCACCACTACAGTTTGGTATGAAGCACTGGCTTGGGTGAAGGCAAACAGAGTATAGCCCCATCACTTCATATTTCCGTACCTGCTTTTCCCTGGTCTTGGATGTTCTAAGTCTCTATGTCATTCATGCAGAGTGCTCCATCCCATGCCAACTGCAGCAAGCTTGGCTCTAAAGAGTTAACCAGCTGCCAATGACATGGTGGCATGGGCCATGTTAGAGTCAGTCATCTTTTGTCACCAAGGGTAAAGTTTGCAGAAGAGAATATACGTAGTCCTGCCTACAAAGGACAATGAAAGTCAAAATTTGTCAGTTCCCAAGGTTAACTATCAGTGACAACTTAAAATTAATTTAAATGAAGAACCACAGAACTAGTTAGGATTCTTGTTTACAGGTGACCAAGTCCAAACGAAACTGAAAGGAAAACAGCAGCAGGCTGGTCATGCAGACAGATGTCAAATTCCACCTCTTAAAACTATGTTTCAGGCCCAGTTGACCACAAAGATTCACATTTTGTCATCACTCATCTGCTCTTGTCGATTTTTCAACTCTTGGAGTTGCTCCTTTTCTCTGGTTAGCACTCAAGATGTGTGGCAGAATTAACGACAGCAGCTTCAGGATTACACCCCGAAGCTGAGAAATGACAGTGGCAAAGTGAATAACCCTGTCCTCAATGAAGAAGTTTGGTGTAGGACTCTTATGGGCCCTGTTTGGATGGTTGTATACCTGTTCCTTAACAGCTTGGAGGGCTCTGTTCTCCTCTAATTACCAATGAATGACTAACATGTCTGGATCGTCTATGACTCTCAGAGCAGATGGTAGAGCAGTCTTTAAGTGGATCAAAAATGGAGGAGGAAGGATTTACCCAAGGAACTTGGACAAGGTATTTTCTAAGGAGATAAGAGGATTAAGAAAGCAGCACACGTGCACTTGGGGCAGCATCAGGTAAATGTCATGCTCCAGTCCCAGGTTGACTATATGCAACATGATCCTTTTATTTTAACGGCACTCTCCCTTCATAAAGGAATGACTCCAGCAGGGAGCGTTTTAGATGACAAGGCAGGCAAACCTGGGAGAGTGAATTTCTTCCATTTCTGTCCTGCTCACTAGTGAACCTCGGTTTTCTTCTTCTGTTTTCCCCTTCATCTGACTTGGTGTTCTGTGCCAGATGGTTCCCGCCTCTAGCTCGCTGCTTCCCTCTCCAAGTGTCTGTTTCTCCATTTGCACTGACCGCCACATTCGCAATATGTAGAGTCATCACTGTCTTCCAGTTCTCTGCTAGAGAAGCCTCACTTTGAACATAGGAATAGAAAGGAAGGAAGCTAAGGGCAAATTTACCTGTGGAAGAAGAGCGTCTGCCAGGTACAATGATGCAGAAAGTGAACCCAGAAGCCTTCTCTTCCCCTAAGTTTTCCTTGCCCTCATCTGTCAATTGAAAGAAATTCTTATGTTAAAAAATGTTGGCTGGTAAACTAATGAACCAGTATTATGATGCCAGTTAATGTAGAGGTTCATCCTCATCACGGTCACAGACACTGCATCGTGTCTGCACAATTCAGCACGCATTGCAAGCCAGCACCAATTCAATCATCAGATGACTCTGAACAGCACACCCAGGTTAGAAGAGCAGGAGAGACAGCAGAGCGGGGCCTCTGTGCTCTCTGGAGATGGCAGGGTGCGGCAGGGCTTTGGGCGTGTTGGGCCTGACCCTCTGTGAGGAACACAGGCACCCACGCATTCCTGTGTTTATGTGTTTCTGAAGTACTCACTTTGTGTCTGGAACAATCTTATTTTAAAAGGTTGAGAAAGATGCGCACATTTTGGGTTCTCTGGAAGTAAGGGTGGTTCATCATACATAGGTTGGTGCAGTGAAACTTGCCCAGTTTCACTGTGAGCTAAGCCTGAGTGTACTAGGGGCACACAGCTGGGAACCCTTCCTGCCTCACCCCAGGGACTCAAGTGAAGATGGGCCTTGGAAGCTGAGGCTTGAAGGAGAGTGGCTAGGATTCATTCAAAAAAAAAAGGGAAGGGAAGGGAAATCATTCAGAAGTGAAGATAAGATGTACACAAGGCCGGAGGCCAGACCCAAAGCCAAAAGGTAGTCAGTTAAGGTGTGACATATTTTGGGTACAGAAATAAAATTTTGTATCCCTAAAATATAAAATATATGGAAAATAATCAGAGAGAAGCCTGGAGAAATAGGAAAAGATCAAAATCATGAGAAACTTTGTGAGGGAACAGAGGCTCCTTGCTGAGGAGTTTGAACCTTGTCCTCGGTTAATCCAAGGCCACTGGAAACTTTCAAGCAGAACAATGCTGCAATCACACCTGCTTCTGTCAAGGTCCTGCTGAGTTGGGTGCATTGGAGGGAAGCATGCCTGAGAGCAGGCAGATCCCTGACGAGGTGAGGCTCTACCTCAGCCCAGTGACAGGTGACGGCTCTTGGGGCCAATGCCGCAGTGTGATGGTGGTGGTGAGCACAGCACCCCAGTCGTGAAGTGGTCTTAGTAAGAGAGATGCTGCTCTCTTCAGGTGCTAACAGGCTTCATTTCCTTCAAACCTGTAGAATTGCACTGTCCAGCACTGTCACCAGGAGCCAGCTGTATGTGGCCACTCAATTTAAATGTCATATAATTAACAATTAAGTTTTTCAGGAGCATCAGTCACAGCATAGGTACTGCTAAGCTCCATGCACCTAAGGGTGATCTCATTAGATAATCAGGTCTAGAGTGTTAGCATCACTACACAAAGCCACAGTGGAAAATCCTGCTGTGTTTTTCCTCTTACCATGTTGAAAACTGCCTGCCTTCTAATTAAATTTGTACCCAGCCCTCAGTGTAAGGATGAATGTGTTTGGAGGAGAAATTAAAGCATTAACACCCTGTTTAGAACACAGTAAGTGTCGAATTAATATACTTTGAGTGCACAGCATCTCCTAGATATAACTTTTGCCTTTTATCACATTGTTTTGCATGTGGTCAAGCTCAGTGTCTATGTATGAAGGCCCATCTTGTGATTTGTGCTCTAGAGTAGGCCTCACAGTCTCATTAACCAGCCTAAAATCCTATCCATTGACTGCAATGTGAAATACTCTGTCTTAATGCAAAGCCTTCTAAATTTTATGGCAGTTGGAAGCATTTTATTCCAAATAAATATATTGGGGGTGCCCAACATATATAAGATAAAGGCAGTAGTTTTCTAGCTAGTTGGCAGGAGAAAACACATCTGCTCTGCTTCTCTCTCATTCACCCAGATTTCCTTAGACAGATTTATAGGTTTCTAGGGCTCCATGGACCAGGTTGAAAAATGTGCTTGCAGCAGAAATAGCATAGCGTTTCCTGTCACAAGTTCTGAGCTTCATTCCGAGCTTACTATTTACCAACTGCACAGCCTTGAGCAAATCTTTCAACGTCTAGGACTTGGATTTTTGCTGTCTCCAAGGCATGTGAATCAATGGCTTTCTCTGTTTACAGATTTCTGTGCAGACTGGCTCAGGTACTGGATGTGGAAGAATTTCACAGCTTGTAGAGTGATCTGGCTGCAGACACGATACACTTGTTCCACCTTTGCTAGACTTCAGCTCAAGAGTTGGAGCCATGTACCTGCTCACAGGTGCACTCCTCATCACCTAAACTGAGGCTCTTCCTGTCTCGTCTTCTGTGGTGAAAAATGAGGTCCTAATAACAGAAATTTAATGTAATGATTCTTGCTTTGGCTTGTACTTGGAGGACCTCCAGGTTCCCTCAATTGTTTTTCAAGTATTTCCAATAAACCTGAGGAGGTTTCTCACATATATTTTTACCAAATAAGCTGTTTGTAGTTAGTAGGTTTTTTCCATATCTTCCTCTGTTCTAATGACTGTCCTTATTAATGGCCCTATCTGTGTTGGTCTTTAAACCTCACTGCGGGGGCTGGGGATATAGCTCAGTGGAATAAGCGCCTGCCTAGCAAGCGCAGGGTCCTGAGTTCGATCCCCAGTACCGCCAAAAAAAAAAAAAAAAAAGGAAGAGTAATAAACCTCACTGCGTTTTCTAGCTTTATATTTCCTTACAGTCCTTGTTGTCTGTATGGCACCCTAGTACTTCTGGAATTGCCACCTGTCTCTGAAACAACACTGTGCCCCCTCTGTCTTCCCTCACTCATGCTGCTCCACGCGCTGCCCACCAGTGGAAGAGGTTAAAGATTTTCCTCCATCACTATTACACCATTTCATCAGAGCACAGATACAGCCCTGCTTGTCTTCCATAAATCATAGTCAGCCATTGTGATCCTTAATGGAGATGTGTCAGTTTGACTTGAGTGAGAACCTTCTTACAGATTAGTAGAAGGTCTGGGTGTGTCTGTAGATGATAGACAGGTAGGCTAGCCAATTGAGCAGGGAAGAACTTTCCTGGATGTGGGTGGTCCTAACCAATAGGCTTGTAGCCTGGGTGGAATAAAAATGTAGGAAGTCTCTTCTTCAGTTCTTTTGTAGTGGGTAAATACATAGCTAATGTAATAAAGAATTCACTTTAATTTCATTAGTAATCCACCGAGTTAATTTTACACGTTCCTCTCCATATGAGACCACACATCCTAAGGTTTCAGTGACTCACTAAAGTGAAAGAAGACAATGTGGTTCCTAAAAATTAATTATTTTAAGTTCCTCATGGAATGCTTGACCATGTGAAGGCACAGAAATGTCTTAAAATTACAAAAGAGAAATAAGATATTTCTTACAGGTAGAAATACACCTATCAGAGGTTTGATGACAACATGAAGGCACAGGTAGCATGTTTGCCATAGAGTGAAGTAGAATCATTAGGGAATAAATTTCTTGTCATTAGTAAGAAAACAAAAACCAAAGAAAAGTAGACAAAGTCTACTCTAACTTTCTAGATAGCAAAGTCATCTCCAGTCCTCCTAGAGTGGCCCTTGTGGAGCGAAATCACGTGTCTCCTTTTTCTACAGTCTGGCTTCATTTCTTGTGTAGGTCTAAGTGCTCTGCACAGCAAAACCTTAATAAAGACTCCACGCTCAGTTTTATGCCCATGTCTAATTTAAAGAATGGAATGAAAATCCACGGAAGAAGTGATACCTACGCCTTCATCTCAATAAGCAGGAAGTTGGTGTTGTTTTGACTACACCACAATCTATGACTGAAACTGAGAGCTCCTTTAGGGAGTTGGGATTTTCAAGCATATGTTCATGCCTCTAGTCATTAATTCCAAAGCGTAATCTTTCTACTAGACTCGTTTAGTCATGAATTAATTGCCTTTTCTTTGCCCCAGTCATTTGAGGCTCCAGGTTCCAGAAGCGCACCACTCTCCTGGTCCTACTTTGCAGCCCTCGGAGCATCTTCCAGCTATCACCCTACAGCTGGGAAGGCCTCAACCCATCAGAGAGGCTCTATGAACAATGAGTCTCAAAAAGGTAACACTGGCAATTGCTATTCTCTTCTTTCTGGGGTGCTTTTTGACCCCCAAGCAAGTCTATCTCAGTTATCTTCCAATGATAGCTGTGGGTGTGTCTTGATTACTTTTCTCTCCTTGCTGAGACAAAATACCCAACGCCCAAAATGAAGGAAGGAAAGGTTTATTTAGCTTACAGTTTGTGGAGGTTTCAGTCCCTACTTGGCTGCTTCTGAGGTAGAGTGGCACAAAGCAGAGGGCAACAGTTCATGGCAGCAGAGCACAGCAAAAACCACAAGAGCAAAAGGGGAGAATGGCTGCCAGCAGCCTCCTTCCTTCCCTTACATTGTAAACAGGCTACCCCCACCCAGGGGGTGGGCAGCTCTCACAAGATCTCCATGCCTTCCTCTTCCACAGGCTCAGGATATATACAAAGTAAACACCCCAGCTTCCTGCTGAGTCACTCAGCCAAACCTTCAGACTCCCCAAGTTGACATAATGTATCAACCATAACAGGGTACTAAACAATGAAGAGGCAGACCTGGGGTATAATTGAGAAAGTGTGCAAATCCTTGCACAAGAACACTTTGTGTGTGTGTGTGTGTGTGTGTGTGTGTGTGCGCGCGCGCGCGCACGTGCGTGCTCTTGCATGTGCTCGTATGTTGTGGTTGCAACCCAGGGCCTACGTAGTAGGTGTAGACACTAAGCTACACTTCCAGCTCTTAACACTTGTGAAAGTTTGTACATAACCAAGTAGTACAAGGGGCATAAGAGGAGAATAAGAAGCAGCAACAAAAACCGAGTTTGGTTCACAAGCCTTAAATATTTACTGCTGGAACTTCCTGGTGAAACTTGTTGACCTCTGCTTTGCAACACTGGGTCAAAAAGATCCTTAAACTGTCTCTTCCAAGGTGATTTATTTTTCAGTGCACATTTTCAGAGATACACATATGTGGATTTTTTTCTTTCAAATTCAGCCTGACTGAATTATTATGCTCAGACTTTAGGCAAGAGCATTCTTACAGTAAATAGTGATAGGTCTCACTGTGGGCTACAACTGTTGCTCACCCATGTTCTCTGATCATCCAGGATTAGTGAAGTGCATTTTGCCCCTGGTATATTTTTCTGACATTCAGAATTGTTATCACAGCTCTTCCAAATTTTCTCTTCTCTAGGAAATATTTCCCTACTTCTAAAAGCTGTTTATGAGCTTTAGCATCCAGTTGCATTCCTCATCTTTGTGCTCCTATTTCTCATGCCACCTACAGCTAGATACAATCCTTTTTGAAACTACTTTTGAAAGTAATACAAGTAACGTATTTATTGAAAAATTAGGAAACTAAGGTAAATGTACTTTTTGAAAGTTTCCTGTGAAGAATTTGTGTGGAAAAAGACTGTCTTTGAGCAATCTGCTTCTCATTCACTGTGTAAGCAAAGATGGTTGGTCTGAAAGCCATGTGGCTCTCGGGAACTTACTCCTCCACTATGTAGCCATGGACACTCTGCAAATGGACATGGTGCCTCATCATGGCAAATATTTTTCTGAACACTAGTTTATAGCATCTTTGGAGTCAAATTGGCAAGTGAAGAATCAAAAAAGTTTTGATTATTCTTTCTTTGCACAGATGGGAGGACTTTGACAGAAATTTGGTCCTTGAGGTGCCTCAGGACCATCCCAAATAGCATGGGGAAGAGGGTAGGGGTGCAGTAAAAGACAAGCAAAGAAACAGAGGCAGTCTAAAGGATGTTGGAGAGTGTGACAGAGCCAGGGCTCCTGGCCCAGAACGGAGACAAAATTACCAGGCAATAAGATTTTCCCTTCAGCAAAATCAGCCCTGTCTCGCTTCTTTCCATTGTTGCTGAGTCTTGTGGGTTTTTTGGTTCCTTTTGGTCTTTTGGATGTTTTTATTATTCTTTAAAAATTTTCCTTGCATGGTTCTTTAAAAGGGACCCAATCAAGTAGTAATGTGTTGAGATGGCCATGTGAAAGCAACCTGGGGGATTAAGAAGGCTGCGGGATCCAACACAGATGAGTTTTTGGAATAAACACTTGGAGAGGAAAACTCACAGACAGAAACAGAACTCTAGGGCAGCTCCTTGGCTTCTACCTACAGGTCAGAGGCCAGGACCACATCTGACACACTCGACAGTCCAGGAAACCATGGGCTGCTGAAGCACATTGTAAGGCTGGTCTCTCTGTCTGACCTTCACAGCTGCTCGAGGTAAAATTACAGAGTGGAGGTGTTACTGATGTCCCCTTGTACTCACTTCTCTTTGGGGCCTCATGTTCATCTGAAATAAGATTCCTGTTCCTCGCCTAAAGTCCCTGGGATCCTCGAAGATTCAGGAATAAGAAGTCATGACAAGAATTGTGAAATTGCCTTCATACCTCTGAAAGTTTAATGCAAACAATAAAGTGGAAAGGAGTCACACCACTGAGTGTCTGCTTTTTATTTAAAATTTATTGTGGGCTTATGATTGTCCTGGTTTTCTGAAGACACTTGGTGTCTTCAAGTCCTGCTGATGACTTCGGGCTTCCCTGGGTGTTGTTACGGTTGATACACTCTGTCAACTTGGGGAGTCTAGGGGTTTGGCTAAGTGACTCAGCAGTTCTGCATCCTGAGGTGAAAAGGACATGCCCTTACCCTTCTGGGATGTTGTTCATTATGTTACTTTGAGAGGTTCAGAAGGCTAACTATGGGACTCCGCAGGGTGCCAGGGTGCTTACTTTGCATTCATCCTGAGTCTGGGCAAGAGGTGGGCATGCAGAGGGTGTGGGTGTAGATGACCACTGCCCCCAGAGGTAGACGGCATAAAGCAGAGGAAATGAGAAAGAACTGGCTGCTGGTTCTTCGGAGGAGCTCCAGGCTTTGCCTTCAGCTTGGTTATCTCCTGGATTCTGGTGCAGACTGTTCAGCTTCTGCCTGAGACTCTTCAGCGTTCTGGTGTGGGCTCTCTGGCCCTTCTCATAGATTCTTTAGCATTCCGTCACAGACACATCAATCTCTTGACATGGACTTGCACAGACACTGCAGTGAGCTCCAGGCCTGGGGCTGAGCTCTTCAATCTCCAGTGTGCAAACACCCTCTGTATGCTTCCTCATCACCTTGTAGCTTGGATGAGAAAGTTTGTAAGCCAAATTTGGAATTTCTTGTACATTTGTATACCTGTGTTATATCTGTTTCTCTAGTAAACCCTGCCAGATAAACATGAATGGGGGACTTGGCATGGGTAGCGAGACATGGTTTCCATGGTCATCGCTGAGACTACCGTTCCACACTGATTCAAAAACTAAAGGAAAGGAGTTCTTGCCGATGAAAAGAGAAAACTCTGAAGTGGAGGGATGTCTGACTGCCCCTCCCATTCTCCCATTGTGTGGTTTTAGCTTTGTAACTTCTGCACCTTTGTTGTAACTGCATTTCATATTCTTCATTTCAAATTAACTTCCCAGGATTAACTTGGGAAACTCACCCCCTTGCAAAAAGGCAAACAGGTGCCATTCACCATGACAGAAGTCATCACAGTTACAATTCCTCCTCTTCAGCTGTTCTGTAGACACAATTTAAAGGATAAAGCAGTATTTGGAAATGTAAATACCAAGCCTGTGTTTTGCCAGGGCTGGTTGATGTCCTCAAGCACACAGACACACACACACAAATATTTATTTATGGTTGTTTCCACAAAGTTCCTTTAAAAGTAGAAATATTTACATTCATCTTCTTTATGGGCAATGAAAAAATTGAATTTGACAACTACAAGGAAAATCTCAGGGCCACCTTCTCACACTTTTATGACCAAAGCATAGTCTCACTCTTGCCTTCATGTATTATTTCATGTTTTCAACATCTGCTATTGGAATCATTTCAATAATGGGTTTCCTGGACCACAATCGAACTGTCTGTGGCAGCCAGATAAATCATTTTAAGGCTTGCTATAAAGAATATGTGTTGCTCAGAATCCCCAGTGCACCTCATATAGACAATTAGCCTAAGACCCAGGCATTTTTTTCTAGCCTCCAAATTCATTGCAGACTTTTATTTTATTTTGACAACTTTGGTGGTTTCACGTAAGGACAAATAAACATGCACACGAGTTGTCTTCTCATTTTCCTCGCTGTGCAGCCTGGCGTTGGGGCTGGTGACTCAATGTCTAGCTGGGCCGCTCCTGCCACCATGGCCTCGTGGTTCTTAGGGGAGAGGTCGTGAGCAGTCTCTGCGCAGTAAGAGTTGTTGCACATCAGCAGCACCTCCAGCTCCTCAACATTGTGCACCAGGAAGTTCTGGAAGCCCCTGGGCAGCGTGTGTTTTGTCCTTTTGTTGCTTGCATAACCTATGTTGGGCATCAGGATCTGGCCCTTGAAGCTCCTCTGCACCCTGTTGTCAATGCCTCTGGGTTTCTGCCAGTTGTGCTTCATTTTAACACATGGGTCTGACTGGTGCCAGATGAACTTCTTGGTCCTCTTTTTGATGATCTTGGGCTTCACAAGGGTCTGAGGGCCACCATGGTGCCACGTTGCAGATGGCTGCCACTCATTGCAGACTTTTAAAGGAAGGAAATTCAGCTTCTCAGAGAAAGGATATCTTGTCATCTGCAGCGATGTGAATAAGCCTAGAAGAAACTTAAAGCAAGCCAAGCACAGGAGGAAAAATACTGCGTGATCTCACTTCCATGTGGAATCTAGAAAAGTCAACGCAAGGATGCTGAGAGGGGAAGGGTGTTTACCAGGGACTGTACGGGTGTGGGACATGTAGGTTTAAGGACAAAAAACACCAGTTAGGAAGAATCAGTTTAGCAGAGGTATTACACAGCCTGGCTACTATTGCTAATAAGAATCTATTTTAGACTTGAAAATTATTTTAAAAATAGATTTTAGGTGTTCTCATCCCCCAAACAATAAGCATATGGGATGAAGCATACATTAATTAGCTTTGTTTACCCACTCCACAGTTTACAGATATGTGCAAACACTGCAGAGTACACCACAAATCCATGTTGCTTTTATTAGTCAATTTAAAAAGATAGGGTATCGATCCCATGCAGTATGCGCATGAGCCTGGTACTGGGGCTTGAACCCCAGGCTTTGCACACGCTAAACAAGTGCTGTACCACTGAGCTACTTCACTATGCCCTACAGTGGGTGCTTATTGGCCTTTAAGATAAAGAATAACTGTAGAGCGGTTTCTCTTGGCGATTTAATATTGCCGAAGGCAAAGGTAAAGGCAAAGGCTGAGAAGTGGTAACTGAATTGAGAAACAGATCTTGGTCTCTGTCTGCCGGTTCACCGCAGGTGGTCTCTCCGCTCCTTCCCCTCTGCGTCTCTCTCCCCAGTTTCCTCTCCAGCCCTTCCTCCCTTCTCGCCCTGACCCTCCCTCTCCCGCTGCGTCCGTCCTTCCTCCAGGTTTCCTCTTCCGCGGATCCGCATCCACTCCCTCTTCGCTCTTTGTCAGATTCTCCTCTCCAACTGCTTATTTTACTAAATTATAATTTTACTAAAAGCACACTTGTTGTAAAGGCCAAATTAAACATGCCACGACATACCGACAGAACAAAATATTATTTAACCATTAAAATTCGTGCTGCACATTTTTGACAGAGAAAGTATCCCCAATGTGTGACTAAAATTTTGAAAAAATCCACAGAACATCATGTACACCCAGCAACACCCTGCGTTAGAAAACAATTCTATTTCTGTAATTGTGGGATTTTATGAAATGGTTTATGGAGCTTATGTATGGATGGTGTGCTTGTGCTGCTTTATGATAGTCCCTATCTTCCCCTTATTTATTTTGTTTTAGTTTTGTTTTGCATTTGCCGTGCTAGGGATTGAACACAGGGACTTACACATGCTAAGCCAAAGCTCTGCCACTGAGCTACACCCTCAACCCTCATTCTTTGTTTTCTTTATTTAATATACATTACATGTGAAATAAAATGGCTTTTAAAAGGACCATCAAAAGTATTGGTTGCCTTCATTGAATGATGTAGATTCATCTTTTCTAACTATCTTGTGATAACAATTATGCAGGTGAAAGTACATCCTGAAGGGAGATTGTATTAAAATTAGGACTTAAAGTAAATAGGCACAAGTGATTTTTCTTTTTTTAATTAATTAAGTTCGTTGGTATATTTTATGTGAACATAATGATGACACATTCCTCATAGGGAATTTGCATCTGTGCATGACATGGCTTGCTTCTTCTTTTTCCCCCATTCTCCTCTGTGCGTTCACTTCCTCTTCCCCTTCTTACTTACAAGGCTTTGTTTCAGTTTTTCTTTCTATGCTTAGTTTTTTCTTTTCCTTTCCTTCCTTGCCCTCTCTCCCTCCCTAGTCGCCCTTTCCATCTGAACAATTTCTTCCTGGTTCCCAATATCTTTGTACACTGTGGTTCTTACTTACACGTTCAGTTTCTCACACCAGAGAAACCATGTGGCATTTACACACGTGTGTCCCTTTTGCTTCACTTGAGTAAGGTGCATGTGAAGTGAGTTTTTAATTGCTTCAAAGCTTTAAGAAATACAAAGGGACAGAACTCTTCCGAGCAGCAGGGCTTCCGGCGGAGGTGGCTGCAGGACCTGAAGCCCTGCTCTGTTTGCTGGGCTGGGTTCCACCCCCAGCCTGGCCCAACCACCCAACCCAGGCAGAACCAGAGGAGTGGGGCAGAACCCTGCGAATACCCCTGTACTTTCTTTCACTTGCGGGAAACGACATGAAATTAAAGTAAAATAAAAATAGATCTATTTAAAGAGAAAAATAAGTTACCTTTCATTCATTCACAACTCTTGATGGGATTCCTACCCCAGCCCTCTTGGCCTGGGTCACTGAGCACGTGGAAAGAGGCACGCCGAGCTCCACAGGAGCAGGCTGCTCTCTGCTGGCCGCTGGAGAGACTGCACTCTGCTCGCGACCCTCCGCACAGCGGGGTCCTGTCAGGCTTCTTCCAGACCTTAGTCTACTGACCACTAGCACAAATCTTATTTATGTGCGAGGCCAGGACTGAGCCTTCTGCAGTCATTTTGAATGAACTTTTTAGAAAGAAAAGGTCATGTGAGCTAGTGTGTGCACACCCGGCGTGGCGCTCTGAATGGCTCCCTGTCTCAGGCTCCAGGTCTTACAAATTCACAGGCACCTGACTGCAGTTTGCTGTGCTCTGGAAGGTTTCCCAGGCCAGGGAGCCCAGCCACACAGAGGCGGCCTGTGTGCGGGGCCGACAGAGGGGCATTGTCAGATGCCTGGGGACTTCACAGCACAGAACAGTGTGAAGAGCCTGAGAATCTGTTCAAAAAGGCGAACAGGAGGATGTTCTTTTCCTGTGGTTTGCGCTGTTTGAGGAAAAGCCGTGATGGATTCAAACTGCCCGAGGTCACTTTATGCGATGGGATGGGCAGATACAAGTAAGTTCGCACCAACTGCTGACCAACAGCTGAAAGATAAAAAGCCTTGAAGAAGCGAGTTTGTCTTTCAGTGCAGATGCATCGCTGACCCAACCTCTTAATTCTGGGGAAACCACGTTCTTGCCTGGCCGTCCTATTGATATATCAGATTTAGTTTTCTCTCCAAATCTCCCGTGACATTTTACTGCTGCAACCACCTTTCTATTTCTTTACATTCGTTATTCCTGTTGGCAACGTCCTCTTCATGTGTAAATAAGCGTGAAATCCCCACACATTCAACGAAAACAAAAGAAAATAATAAAACATTCATTGTCACTGTATCACACTCCCAGGATCTTGTGCCTCATAGTCCTTCCTTTCTGCCTACAAACTTTCAAAGTGACATTTGTAGTTTTATTTTTCTCTGAAGCTGATGATTTCGCTTGGACATGAGATCTCAGCTGGACAGAGATAAAGTCATCATCACAGAGAGACCGTGTTCCCAGTCCTCAGAGTGAAAGGGCCTCGTAGGCAATGAAGATAGCCTGAGATCAGGGAGAGCTGACCACAAGTATTAAAATTGTCTAAATATACAGGGTAGAGAAGGAAGCAAACATCACAATAACTGATGGAATCACTGTCAGCTCAGATGGAATAGAGGGGCCAGCCCTGCAAAATATATGTGCTTTTAGCAACTCCCTGAGGACAACAGAAAAGAAATAAAATAAAATTAAGACTGATAATGCTTGCTACAGAGGGAATAATACATGAAAGAACCATAAGAATGTGGTGCTGAGAACCACCAATAGTACAGCAATTACCAGCAAAAACAGCAAACAGATACAAGCAGGCTGATCACACATTTCTATATTCAACTCGTCAAGGTAATTGCTTTAAACAGCCGTCGCTATGGTTCTATATCCTGGGGTGAAAAGAACATGCTCTTGCCACTCTAGGATCTTGGCTCATTGTGTCAACTTGAGAAGTTAAAAAGTTTGACTAAGTGATTGCACAGGGGCCCGGGGTCCTTACTTTGTCAGTATGCTCAGCCTGTGGAAGAGGAGGGCACGGAGATGGTGTACTTGTGGATGGAGAGCTCATACACAGCATAAGGGAGGAGAAGGGGCTCGCCCGCCCCTTGGCTCCTGCAGCTTTTGCTGTCTCTGCCACCTTGGACTGCTGCCCCTGTGCCGTGCCACCCTGCCTTGGAGCCAGCTGACTGTGGACTGAAACATCCACAAACTGTGGACTAAATAAACCTTTCCTTTCTTCATTTTGGGCAATGGGTATTTTGCCTCAGCAAGGAGATAAAAGTAACCGAGACAAATGTCC
The DNA here is from genome assembly GCA_004027595.1 of Dinomys branickii. Classification (NCBI taxonomy): domain Eukaryota; kingdom Metazoa; phylum Chordata; class Mammalia; order Rodentia; family Dinomyidae; genus Dinomys; species Dinomys branickii. The sequence continues at coordinate 194,526 of PVLD010000757.1, read as the reverse complement.
TGTGCATGGTGGCATTTCAACAGATATGTGAAAGAATAGCTCAAAAATCAATGCAACCCTGTGTTGTGTAGGAGTGATGTGTAACAATGGACACTTTAAAAATCAACTCTTTTTTTCCTATCATGGTCTAGCTCCTGCCTTGCGGATCTGGTCTCACCTGCTTCTGCATCTGCGCACGTCCCGGCCCCAATTCTGCTACCTGAAGGTCCCCTGCCCCCCACAGGCCGTTTGTCTTTCACCAGGGTGGTTTTGCCTGCAGCTGCTCCTCTGCATCTACTATCCACTTTGAGCCCACTGATACCCTGTTGTCTTCCTGTGAACTTCCTCTTGGGTGTCGCTGTTTTGGAGTGCGCTGTTCTGATTTTCCTGTGAAGACTTAATCTTATCTGTATCTTTGAACTCAATTGACCTAGATAGATAGATAGCAGTTACTAAATATCCATGATAGATCTTTCATTTATCTCCTATCGTAATTCTTTCCAACTGTCTCTTTCACTAAAATTCTTCCAGGGCAAGGTGAAATCCAACACTCTTTGTACCCGTGTATCAGAACACACAGCTAGATGCGAATGTGGTAGAGGAGGAGGCTTATATATCTTGTTACACAGCAGACAGATGCTGTAATCAAATTCCTGGTCCTCTACCAAGGCTTCAGCAATTACAAGTTCAGTGAGCACGCATGAATTGTGACCATAGAGGAGTCGCTGATTTTTCCCTTGTTAAGTGGGGAAAATAATACTTATAAGTATATTATATTTGTTGTAAGAATTAGATGAGAGAATATTTTATATGGTTCAATGTACTTAATATTCATAATAGCTCCCATAGGTTGGTCCTATTATCACCTACATTTTGCATTTCTGATTACAGTGGAAGAAGTTGCCAAAACTTACACTGCTGTTAAACTTGTTGGCTTAGATAAACCGGGTAAACTAGTTCGATAGCAGTAGAAGTTGGTACAAGTGTAGATTAGTGTAGAAAATTGTGACAAAAAGTGAGAAGAGAATCCAAAGTTTTTCCAAGGAAGGATTGGAGGTGGGTTTTCTCCTGGAGGCCAGAGTGATAAATTCCAGTTATTGTGCTAGATAACAATTTGATTGTTTCATGCTTTCCTGCTTTAAAGACATTTGTATTGACTGCATATTTGCAGGTCCCGTTTTGTTTTACAAAGAACTCCAGAAGGTCTATTATGCATCTTGTTGGGCAAAAATAAAACATGATAAATTAACCCGCACTAAAATTGAGCAAAAATAATTAAGGAAAACTCATAAAAGACTGGATATAAAAGAGGTTACAAAGACTAATCATTCAAACTACAAGGAGCCACACATTTACTGTAGTTGTAGTCTAAACATACTGGGAGCTACCATCAAAAGATGGTAACTAAACAAATCACAGTATCGTTTTTTAGATCTGCACTATAATTCAAAACCCTAACTTGAGCTGGTATTTTTTTTTCCTTCCGGTACCGGGGATCAAACTCAGGACCTTGCCCTTGCCAGGCAAGCACTTATACCACTGAGCTACACCCCCAGCCCCTTGAGCTGGTATTGAACTTTGAGTGTAATAGAGCTGCACCTGAAATTTAACTGAATATCTTCTAAGGACACATCTCAGCTTTGCAGGGAGATGATGCTGTGTCACTAAGAGTAAGTTACAAATTATAATATTGGTCAAGGACCAAATGAAACTTTTTCTGTTTATGTTACATATTATGTGTACTTTGTCATAGCAATGTGAAGCTGACTAATGCTGTCACCTAATAGTTTATAATGTATAATATATCATGTATATCATATATATAATTATAAACTATTTGTAGTGTCCTCATGTCTATATCTTCTCTTAAATGTCTGCCTCTGAATATATTTTGAAGTGTATATTAGTACATGTAAATAGTTTGTACTAAATATCTTAAAAATATGATAAAACTTTTAAATGATAAGGTGTAAAACATCAAAAAATAAGTTTGAAAACCAGTTTACATCTTTCCTGGCCAGAATAACACATCTAATTCCCCACAAGATAGCGATTCGCCAGATTCCAAACAAACTCTGAAACAACTTGGTGGACGAAAAGTCCTAGTGTGAGTCATGACTTCAGCATTGCAGGTGGGCATCTCAGATGGGGAAATTGTACACTAATAATCATTCCATTTATTTTAACGATTGCCACTTGTTCAGTGCTGATCATGCATCAAGATTTGGGCCAAACACTTTGCAGGTGTTATCTCACTTAAACTGCATAAACATCTGCTGCAGTTACTCTTACAGTGTTTGTTTTACAGATGAAGAAACTAAATCTTAAAGAGGTCGAGCCACTTACTCGAAGATATAGAATTGCTCAGTCATGAAGTCAGACCCTATGCTCCTGCTTCTGTCCATTTGATGCACTGGAGAGTACAGGATGTTGGATTCTAGTGGTTTTCTGTTACACAGAAGTGAATGTAAATTTTAAAACCTGCCCTTGTTTTCAATCTCATGTGAGTATCACAGCAAAGCTTTAAGTTCAGTTAACCCCTTGTGGGAGTGTTCATTTCCTGGACGTGGAGAGCTGGAGACCCATGAGACCCCTGTGTGTGGGGACCCGCCTGACACTTTTTCTAGTATGTAACCATGGCTTTTGATTAAAGCTTGCATTCTAATGAGACTGAAGCATCAAAGAACTGGCATATTTGTCTGAGGCTTACATTTTATGAGACTGACATGCTGCTTACTGCACTGAGGAGGCGGGTGAGGCTTATGTTTTAATTCTCAAGTATGAACATGAATATATGTCTTATTTTTCTTTCAAATACAAATTATTGTTTAACTGAAGCCCAAAATCTAAGATTTGTACAACATTAAATTATTTATTCTTCTGTTGATGGACATTAACATCCTTTCATCCAGTTATAACATTTTGTAAAAAGAGACAACCCAGAACTAACACTTTTTATTAAGTTTGAGCTGAGTATGGATTTATAGTACTTCTTTGCTGACTGGTACTGAACTCATTCTGAAGTTGTAGCAAAATCACAAGCCTGTTCTTACATGCCCAGTAATAGGCATGTTCACTAATGAAAGATGCAATCATCTTAGAAGTAAATGCATGACAGCAGGTATAGCTGTACGTATTTATCTTGTCATGATTTCACAGTCAGTGTTTGCTCTAAGGAAGAACCTGGGATGGGATGGACAGTCCCTGTGCATTCTGTTATTACTCAGAGATCTGGGGAGGGAAACTTGTAAAAGATTTTGAGAAAACTCCATTCCAGTATTTCATGAGCAGTGGGAGTACAGTGGAAAGAAAGTCAGTCCTCTGGTTCACAGTAGCCTCGACATTCTTGTACTCAAAATAATGTGATTAAGAGAACTTCTTTGGACTTATCAGGAGAATCATGTGAAGGAACCAATGAACAAGAAGACATGGGGTCCCTGGGCAGTGATGGAACTGAGGCAGCATCTCTGGATATTCCAGGTAGCTTAAATTAATGGGGCTGAGGGCAGATGAAGACTCTATGTCCAAGAAGTGAGAGGTCCTGGTGGTTCCTGACCCCACTCTGGTGAGTCTAGTCCTTGGCACACAGGAGTGGGTGGTCCACTCTACTGCACTGTGTTCCTTCTTTTTTTTTTTTTTTGTAGGTTCTTTCCCCTGGACTGGCCTTTATATAAAGTAGCATAATGTGATATTCTCCATGGGGATGCTCCCCCTCAAGCCCAATGCATTTTTAGGTGGGGATTTTGAAGGGTAGCTGGTTCATGGGGCAGCACGGTGAGATGTGCTGTATACTTCGGTAGGGGCCTGGTCCCCGGGGTGTGACTCAGTAGGACTCTCTTCCTGTCTTGCTCTTCCTTTCACACTCTGCTTCCCAACACCATGGCCTGATCAGCTTTCTTCTGGCGGATCTTCCTACCATGCCTCCCTGCCTAGGCCCAGGATCTGAGCAAAATAGTCCTGTCCTGTGCTAGGCACCGAGTGCCTGGTAACTTAGCCCAGCAAAGGGAAAGTGGCCGAGATACCTACTATGCCCCTCGCTGGCCCTCCAATTTCTGGAAAAGGTGGGAGGTGAAGTCAATAGTAGGAAGTTTTTCTCCAATATGATTCAGGTCCCCAAATCATTGAAAAGTCTCCTCCTTCTCCTCCTCCCCATCCCTCTTCCTCCAAGTGAAGTATACTCTTTCCACTCCACACTCGGTGGCTGTTCCTTGGAGGGGAGCTGTATCATTGGTAAATGCGAGATGAAGTTGCTCACAGCTTACGCTCTTTACTGTGCCCTTTGGTACAGATCGGAGTGACACCTATTACCACATACAACAATCATTAACAAAAGCCAAAGTCCAAAACTAAGCCTTAACTGAAGAAAACTCTGTTTGACTGTGTGCAAATTGTGAAGGAAAGGAACATTTCAAAATATTAGTGAAGTAAAGTTTTTGAGTAAGTGGTGGTTGCATCAACTTGATACCAGCTATGAGACAGTGTACCAAATTTTCACTTACTATCTTCCAACTATGCCTGCTTCTAGATGAGCCAGTGTCCTTTTTTTGGGTCACTCTATGACCTTTGTCTTATTTAGGCTTGACAAAAACTTTCTGGGGTTTTTCCATTTTACAGACTAGGGCACTAGGTCTTTATTTTCATAACTTCCTCAAACTTGTGGAGAAGAAAAGAGCTAAACAAAACCCATCAAAAATTATACCATGGGGCTGGGGATATAGCTCAGTGGAATAAGTGCCTGCCTGGCAAGTGCAAGGTCCTGAGTTCAATCCCCAGTACCACCAAAAAAAAAAAAAAAAAAATTATACCATGTCCACCACAATAGTCTGTCTTCTTTTTTTTTTTTTTTTTTTTGTGGTACTGGGGATTGAACTCAGGACCTTGAACTTGCCAGGGAGGTGCTTATTCCACTGAGCTATATCCCTGGCCCCAAATATTCTGTCTTCTTAAAACTAAATTTATTTATTTATAAGTTTGCTTATTTATTTTATTATTTACATATTTCACATATTAATGTAATCTATATAATTATAAATATATGTATATATTTATTATTATATACTTTATTATTTCTATATTTATGTATGTATTTATAATTTTATAATATTTGTAATTTATTTATTTCTTTAGTTTTAATGCAATTCTTCATTTTGAGGTTATAAGCTGGTTTCTGATCTTCCTCCCCTAGATGGTGATAACACTGACAAATAGCTGAATAAGATTTTGAGCCTCGCTGCATCTGGCTAACACACACCCAGGATTCATTCATATAACTCTCTCCCTTAATGAGCACTTCAGTGAGTACTAATCAATTTCAGTGAAGTTCGTTAAATTCATCAGCAAACCCAAATCAGGGCCATGAAGGGAAAGGGTAAAATTAAAAAGTGGTACAAATCAAATAAAAGAATTTCAAGCTCCACAGGAAGGAAGAACCAAACAAAAATCTTTACATGGAACTTGTGCGCATAGCTCTCTTCAAGAAGACATGCTAGAAAGTTTGCCAAATTATTCTTACCACTTCCCACATTACCTCTCCATGCATTAGGTAAAACTTAACTCTGATTCCATGTAGAAGACATGTTGACTCAAAAAGTTAAAAATAACCTTTCCTATAGTTGGTAGACGGGTGATGGCTGAGATTCTCAACTCTCAAGTTTGTCTGATTTTTTTGTAAGATGAACCATTTCCTGTTAATTCAAGTAGAAAGGCACCTGAAAAGCTGGATACTGGGAATTCTCTTGAAGAGGAATTTCCCATCTATCATTAACCCATGTCAAAGTCACCCAGGGCTGGGCAACCTACTCAGTGAGAAAATAGAGCTTTTTAGTTAGAATTTTCAAAGATGCATGTGTGTGACATGCGTACACACACATACATATACACACAAAAACACAAAGCTACAGAGATCCTGAGAGACTAAGTAGTGCTTTAATGTGAGTGAGCAGTGGGTGGGGCTCCACCGTCCCCACATCAATTGCCTAAGAAGGGAGAGAGAGAGATGTATTTAACATGACACTAAATACTTGTAAACATAATCATTAAAGTCATGGCAGTATTGAGAGAAAATCTTGCAAAAATGCGTGAGTACTGATGATTGTACCACTTAGTTTTCTTAGCAGTGGCTCTTGGTGAAGCCATAATTTTGAGTCATAATGGCTACCTAATAAATGGGATATGTTTGTTTGTTTATTCCTAGTAGTGACAAATATTCAGTGTGTTTCCATTGGGAAGGCATGCAAATGTAATTCTTTCCTGGTGATGCTTAGTGATGGATGGAACAACAGAGATGGATGGGAGGTCAGAGGTTTCCATAGTAACTGATCAAATTGCATCTGGACCTGCGAACTATACCATATGTGAGGTGCACTTCCAAAGAATGAGAGTAATACATATTATGCAGAATTAAATTTTCCTTGAATATAGTTAATGTTTTATTTGCTCCTAAGGCCCTTGAGATGGAGGCAGCATTGCAGTCAACACAAATGTGGCTGATTCTCACTGTGTGATGTCACTGAAGATACGTTGATAGCAATGTTCAGGCTGATAGGCTAGAAAAACATGCTTTTCTCTAATTCTTCTAAAAAGTCTCACTTTAACAGTAAGTAAAGTAAGCTGAGATTACTTTTGCAACAAATACTCAATGCAAAAACCATAGATTATGAAGTCATTCCAAACTCCACTTGATTCTAAATGCAACATTTGGCAAAATGTATGACTTTGATTTTGACCTTGGAGAAAGCACTTGGCTTTCTTAATCATGTATTCTTTCATTTTAAAAATAGGACTGACATTCAATTTTACATATTTTATATTTATATAAGGAGCAAGATAAGATACTATGTATGTGTCAATGTCAGAAGCTTGTCTTCCATTTTTGAGACCTATTCAAAATCCTATTTTAATGCTCATAATCCTGAATCTCATAAGAAATTCTTTCCTCTTTTGCTTTAGCAAACCAACCCTATTTTAGACCATGCTGGTAAGCTTCTCCTTTCCCGTTAAAATAAACAGGGATTTTCTCAGGATAATTAACAAAGGACCTTGGCCCTCATGCTCAGCTGCCTTCTGCATGGGTATTCTCTTTAAATATTCTACTTGTTTACTGTAGAATTCTGCTGCCATTAGCCTGTTTGAATATTAAATAATGTTCTCTGCTATCCTAATAAGTAGACTTTGAAATTTACCTCTTAAAATTTGGAGTCAATGTCTGTGTTCACATCTGGTGGGTATGTGTAGAAACGTACCCAACAGTTTATCTTTGAGCTACAATGGATTCATTCTGGCAGATTTGGCAGGTAGACTACACATGTCAAGTTTGACTTACATAGGAATATGTATTTGAGGATAAGTAAATATCTTGACCTTTAAAATTAAGCTTTCAAACATACATTTTTTTTACCTCTAGAAAAATGGCTATAAAAAATAATCTAAGAATGGAAGAAGGGACCTCTGAAATCCATCTAATTTAGCTTAGTTTATGGAGTGTCTGCTCATGGGACAAATACCATAATATAGTAAAGGTACATCAAAACAGACAAAGGAACTTACATTCTGGCGGGTGGGTGCTAACATTCACATGTTATATGGCAAATTACTAGGGGATATATTTTATGAAGAAAAATAGAGAAGACAAGGGAGATCTGGAGTGTGGTGCTTTACAAATTAGGTCTATCAAAGAATGTAACATTTAAACAAAGTCGTAAAAATGTGATTAATTACTTATACTAACCTAGTTTTCTATTTATTAATCTACTCTATCAGAGTTTGCCTTTGTCTTCAGGATATATGTTCCAACACCTCAAACAAGTGCCTAAAACCCTGCATAGTACTGAATTCTATAAGCTGTGTCTTTTCCTATTCATTCTCATAAAAATAAAGTTTAATATATAAATTTGGCAAATTGAGCAATGGACAACATCAATACTGTAGAAAATTTGTAATACAGTACCATAGTAAAATTGTCAGCAGCTCAAATCTTATGCTTCAGTGGAGAAAGGGTTGTGTGAACCCAGCATTACCTCAGTGGCAGCTGAGCTTAATAACCAAGAGTGTGATTCTTGGCCAAGGGTGGATCAGTGCTATAGAGTCACGTACTCCAGACAGACAGAGGGCAAGAGGAGCAGGATGGTGTTCAGTTGCATCACATCTCTCAGGTTATTATGCAGTTTTAAATGTATGAATTGCTTATTTTTCAAATTTCTCATTTAGTACCTACACATTGATCTTGACCATTGGTAGTTGAAACTATAGAAAGAAAAACATGTAAGGGACCAAGAGGACAACTGTATAATCATTTTTACGATATGGTAGCCAATTTGGGAAAAAATTTAATAATTTCTTTTATAATGTGGAGTTCCCCCTCACCAAAAAAAGTAGTAGTTTCCATTCCACAGTAAGTTTTATCAGCCATTTACTTCCAGGGGGGCAGGCATGCTTGCTGAGAGAACTCTGCGGGAGGATTGACTTCATTATCTCAGTAAGCAAAACGTGCTGTGGGAAGTGCTTTGAGTGATACTTGCCATGTCCACTGAGTTTAAAAATGCTATTATGGTTTATGTCTAGGCATCCTCAAAAGCCTCATGCAGACATAGGATTACCAGAGGTGGCTGAATCTAGAGTGTGTGATTGATTTCTAGTGCAATGCTGGGTTTAAGGGTGCTGGGATTGAGTGGGTGATTCTGAGTCAGTTCCCTGATTGGATTGGCACAACCCTAATCCTTGTAAACTTCATGCAATATAAGGGACAGAAAGAGCTTTGTCCCTCCCCACACCATTGCTTCTTTTGCTGTCTTCCACTGTCATAAACTGTTGGCTCCCTGCCCAGAGTCAGCCAATGTTGGACTAAGATTATAAACTGTTAGCTAAACAAAACTTTTCCCCTTTAACTTTGAGTGTTGAGTACTTTGTCTCAGCAAGGAATGAGAGAAAAGTAACTACGACAAATGTCATTATGTCACAATTATTAATGAACCTGAGCCACCGTTCCTATTTAGACAGTTCCCTGTTTCATATCGAAACCAAGCCAGATCACACCCTCTTTATTCTGAATCACTGCTCCCATTGGCTTTTAGAACACAGGGAAGAAGAGAGTAACCTAGTCATGTCCAATGATGAACAGAGGACCAAATACACATGCTGAGCTTAGTGATGTGGCAGAAGGACTTCCCTTTTATCTTGGAACCTCCATCTTTTCAATTCTTTCCCCTTCCTTTCTTTTACTAGCACTCAGTATGTCCAAAGCCCCTTTTGTTTTCCCATTACAACTGCTCAGTGGGAGCTAGAGGATTACCTTACACTACAGTGACTATCAATGTAATATTTAATTGGAACAGCAAATTCAACCTATGAGACAAATGAGTAACTGGTTGGGAAGATCTTGTTGGAGGAATATGTGCTTAGCAGGTGGCAGTGTCTACACTTTAACAGAGGTCTGAGACATACACAATGGACAAAAAGTTTTGAACGCTGGTATCTGAGGCACCTGGGAGGTGAAGAATGTATGGGGATTTCTTCAGGTCACAGGCACGTTTCCATCCTTTTCTGCATTGACACCTCTGATATAGGAAGATGCCTTCTCCCCAATGTAGCCCTTGAATTTCCTGATTCTGTTGACGTCTTGATGAATTGTTAATCCATGATTGGCATGGACTTCGCATGGAGTGAGGAAGAGAGTGTGAGGCCATGGAGCGCTACCAGAGGAAAGGGCAGAGATGTGGAGTATAAAACATCAGGGTAGTGAGTAGAAGCCTGGCTTTATAAGAGGGAAAATATTGAGAACAATCTATTCTTTTCTACAAGAAGTTTGAAGCATTCCTCAGATCCCTGATAAACACTCTGTTCCACATTGCTTTAAAATCCAAGACTAATGAGAATCACGTAGATAAAGTGGTTTCTCCTTGAAATCTAATGGGAAATACCAGTGCTCCGCAGCATTTTAGGAGCTACAGATTTCTGGTATTTAAACTTGAACCCCATGGATATAACGAGTACTTTGGCTGGTATTCTCCTGACTATTAGAAGTTGTTTACATGTTTTATGGGTTGAATATTAACAGTTAGGTGGTAATATTTAATATAAACTGTTTAAGTCTGAAAGTCAAATTGGGTTGTGATTTTCTGCTGAGACCACTGCAGCAAAGATCTGTTACATAGCCAGAATATAAGTGTACCTCAGAGATACTTTACATTCGTTTCAAACTTTTGCAATAAAGTGACTAAAGCAATCAAGATAGCCATTTGAATCTGCTCATTTCCCCTCCCACATAAATGTTATGTTTATATAGTACCAAAATCTATACTATATGCAATAACATTAAGTTTAAAAAGTATAACCCTCAATTAAAAGTATTTCATTAATAAAAATGCTAATTGTTATGTTGGCTATTGTCTCTACTCAGGTACGCAATGCTACAACTTATTGGGCATATGTTCCTGACCCAACCACTTTACAACCGGCTACTAGGAAAAGTCAGGATATTCCTGTGTTTACTAACAACTCAAAATTGATGGGAGCTAATTCTAATGCTCATATACATCAAAAATCAGATGACAATTTTTTCTATGAAGGATACACTGATACTTTTTCTCTATGTTTTACATTAGGAAAAATTCCTGCTAAGCCAGGATGTATGACACTTTTCACTAGAGTCAGGTGTACTGATTAACCCAGACCAAAGAAAAATGGTAATTGGAGAGACCGATGGAGTCTGTCCTTTATGAGTATTTCTAAACCCAATTCTAGTTTCACCTTTCCGCTTTCAAGGGAAAGTCCACCTAAAAGAGGAAACCTTTCCCTCCACCCAGCGACACACTCTAAAATGCTACTGACCCTTTGACAGATTTTCCCCCATGGGTTTCTTGTGTGTTTCCCACAGGGATTATACATCATTGGCTGCTACAAATCAGAAAATCAGTGATTGGTCAATCCCTTACCACACAGTACGAGGGCTTGTATGTGTTGGTAGTCCTGATGGATCCTTGGCTTTACATGCCCCTAAAAAAGTTATAAAATTGGAATCTATAACTCCTACTCTTATGTTAAAAAACTCTTCTCTTGCCTTCTGGTATTCAGGAGGATGGGTTTCAGGTGTGTTTAGCAAAAAAACCCAAAACTGAATCTATCTACAGACACAACTCTGACAGTTTATGGCAGCCACAAGATGGATTAAACTAAAGAGACCAGGTCACAACAAAGCTAAATCTCACCATATAACAGCTTGTGTTCAGTCTCCTTTTGTGCTATTGGTAGATCAAAAAACAAACAAAACTTAATGTCATACAAAATGTTGATGGTTCTAGGGTACCATATCACATCATTTGTAAAAATTATACTTTAACAATTGTATTTCCACTTTATTATTAAATAAAACTGTGCTTATATTTAAAAATGCTAATGACTGCTCAAGCCGTCATGAGTCATAACTGCTTTGCTGCTGGGAAGTCTCATCTCTTAATCAGGGTCACAGTTGCTAAAGGTTGGGATGACTGTAGCAGTAAACTAATAGAACTACTGTGGAAATCAGTATGGAGATTTCTGAAAGAACTAAAATGAGAAATGCCATTTGACCAATAGCTAGCCCCCTTCTAGCTATTCTCCCAAAGAATTAAACACATTATATTACAGTGGTGTGTACATATCCATGTTTGTAGCAGCTAATTCATAATAGCCAAATCCTGGAAGCAACCATTATGTCCACCAACAGAGGAATACATAAGAAAATAATGTGGTATGTACACTGGTGGAATACTACTCGGCTACTAGGAAGGGTAAGTTGGAGATACTTGTAGGAAACTGGGCACACCTGGAAAATGTAATGTTAAGCGAAGTAAGTCAGACACATAAGTTTAAATACCAGGTGTTGTCTCTCACTGGAATAAAGCAAAGTGTAAATAAAGAGCAAAACAAAGGGTTGATTGGGGGAAACAGGGAGAGAGATCTTTTGCAAGTAAATGGGAAAGGGGTCCAAGAGACCGAAGGGAAGGAAGGAGGAGGGGAAGAAGAAGTGAAACTATTTCAGATGCATCAAATACATGTAACAAATACCCACAATAAACGTAGACATTGTACGTTGCACAAGAGCTAAACATGACACAACTAGCAATAATAATGAGAATGGGGAAGGATGATTTAGACCCGGGAGGAGGGAGGTAGTGAGGGGAAGGGGAATCAAAAAGAATTAAGATGTGTTTTGTACCTGCATCTGCTCCCTAAGATGAATGTAAACTTCATGTCTTACAGGAATGAATCTTAAAGAATAAGATAATAAAGCTTGCCACATAGATTGCGTCTTCCTCTCATGTGAGATTTCCTGTAGCATGCAAAGCGAATTGCCTCTCATGTGAGACTTCCTGTACCATACAAAGTGAGTTGATACATTGCACCCAGAGTAGGAAAAGAACTTCTTTCCCAACTGGACTCCATCCTCTCAAACTCTGCTCCCAATTTAGTAAGTTTATATGATACTCTGAATTCTTCATTGTCATTTCAACAGCACTCACAGCTTCTTCATATGCAGCAGATTGTACTTCAAGGGACCCCCTTTCCTTCCATCCAAACTCAGCAACTCTGGTGCATTTAGGTTTCACCAGGAAACTTCATTAACTCGGTCACAGTCTAGGCCTCCCTGCTAATTCCTTTCACTATTTCGACCACATCTGGATTTCTTTTTCCTAACTGATGTCCATGAATCCTTCACAATCATCCATTCTTTGGAATGAACTTCTAAGTTCCTTGGTGATGTTGATATTTTGTTTACACTCATACTGTTCACGGTGTCCAGAATGAGAACCCCCTTTCCCTGCGGTTCTCAGATTACTTTCCCCGGGTCTGTTAGAGGAATTCTGTCTGGGGCCAGCAGCTATAGCTGTGTGAAATGACTTTCTCAAATCATAAAAATTGAAAGTTGAAAGTACTTTAGCATTATCCATAGGCTGTGGAATAAATGATGAATTTGCAGGCAGAAAACACTAAACTCAGACTTTCCCAGCAGAGTCTTGGGTGACCAGGTTCATTGTTAATGAGCAGTAATATTTTGAAAAAAAATATTTTCTTTTGAACAATTGGCCTCAACAGTAGACTTAAAATATATGGTAAATCATGCTGTAAATAGATGTGTTGCTGTCAAAGCTTTTATGTTCTGTTTATAAAGCATATACAGAGTAGACGCAGCATAATTCCTAAGGCCTAGGAATCTTCAGAAATGGAATAAACACTAGGCTCCAGCTGAAAGTTGCCAGTTGCATTATTCCCGAGCAAGAGTCATCCTTCCCTTGAAGCTATGAAGACTGGTTTTGCTTTTTCCTCTCGAGAGACAAAAGGCGTAGGTGGCTTTTTCTTCTACTAGCAGGCTGTTTGTCCACATTGAAAGTCTGTTCCTTAGTGCAGCTCTCCTCATCAGTGATCTTCACTCCATTTCTGGAAAACGACCCTGCCTCTACTTTAGTACATGCCACTTCACTTTGCCCTTTTTATGTTTTGGAGATTCCCTCATTCCTTGCACCTCAAACAAAAAACTGCTAAATACAAACACTTTCCTGCATCTTCTTCACCTCTCTCAGCCTTTACAGAACTGAACAGCTAGAGCTTTTTTGTTGGAGCAGATCTTAGATTAAGGGAATGTTGTGACTGGGTTGATCTTTTACCCCGAACACTAAAGCTCTCTCTACATCAGCAATTAGGCTATTTTGATTAGTAATGTTTGTGGGAATAGCACTTTAAATGTCCTACAAGAACATTTCCTCTGGGTAGGTGACCTAGCTAACGTGTGCAAGAGGCACAGCTGCTCTGTCATCTTGGCTTGGACTACTCTCTTCACTCAGTGTCACCCTTCCCACCTGAAAATTTCAGAGGGAGACACACAAGGCTTCCTTCACTAGAGCACACAGGTGTCATTGTCGCTTAGTAACTGGTCTTCAGTACTGTATCTTAGGCCATGACAAGGGAGTGGAAGAGAGACTGAGGAATGGCTGGCTGTTCAGTGGAGCAGTCCGAACTCAAACATTCACCACATCTGTGGTCTTATGGTTCATAAATGTGCACCTCAGCACGATTACGTTACTAACATCAAAGACCACCAATCACAAATCATACTCACAGATATAGCAACAACTAAAAAGTTTAAAATAGTACAAGAATAATCAAAGCAAGACATAGAGACCCCAAATGAACACACGCTGTTACAAAACTAAATAGTAGCAACTGGTTTATGTGGTGGAAGGGCACCACAAATCCTCAATCTGTAAAAACAAAATAAGCAATATCTGCCAAGTGCCATAAAGTGAAACACAGTAAAGCAGAGTGTGCCTGCTCCTCATGCTGTGCACTTGTGCTGTTTTTAAACACTGCAATGCTCCTCAGCAACTTGATGCAATCTTGGTGTGGTTCTTTGGGAGTGTGATGGCACAGGTGACCAATTCCTAAAAGACAGAATAAAACAAAATAAAAGTAATGAAAAACCTACACAAAGGAAAAAAAAATCATAAAGATATATTTGTCCACAAATACTGGATATATCGAAACCACACATCTAGAGGAGACATTTAAATAACAAAGTACAGACAGATCTAGGCATAACCTGCACATCTTTATGCATAACTGAAAGCCAACTCCAGCCATCAGAACTTCCTCAGACCTGATACAAATCCATGGAGTGTATTTGAAAGAGAAGATGGTTTTCTGACAAAACAAACAGAGCTACTTAGTTATCCAGATGTCACAGAGTTCCACCAGAAGCACTTCTGTTTGGAGGCCTCATTGGCAATGATAGTTTTCTACTTTATTGTTCTCTTATGTTCTGTAATGGCTTCTGCTTACTGGACAGATGCACTAGGTCAGTGATGGGGAAGCTTTTAGAGCTTTCAGTGGTAATGAACAGCTTCCTGTGGCATGCATGCCATAAATTCACCACTACTGGACTGGGCCTTTTGCTTCTGTCTTTCAGGAATTGGTCATCTGTGACATCACACTCTTAATGACCCACACCAAGATTGCTTCACATTGCTGAAGATGACTGCAGTGTTTAAAGGCAGCACAAGTGAGCAGCAAGGAAAGCAGCTCCTTGTAGGCGTTGTGGTTGAGGGGGTGGGAAGGACTACCCAGTGCTGGGCAGATGCTAGGAGATCTTGCATGGTAGAGGTGCAGGCCTGGAAGACAACTGAAGAGGGAGGAGATGCCAAGACAAACAGGGACACTGTCCCAGCAGGAGCCTGCAGCAGGTGATTCTGCACAAGTCAGCCTTGCAAGAGCAGAAGCAGGCATCTATGACTGTTTTCCATCACCCTTCTCTCAATTGCCTTGAGCTGATTTGACTGAAGCTCTGGATGCAAGGAAAGCAACTGGTGACCTGACAGAGAGGAAGAGATAAAGCTGAGGCTTACAAATAGTCTACTAATTCTTGATGAATCCATTTTCTGAGTCAAGGCAAATTTTATATCCAGGAATGCTCCACGGTAAGCCCTCCAAAGTAGGGCAGAGGGTGGATATTATTTCCTTTTCTTTATAGATTAGGACAAAGAAGGTCAGGAAGGTTGAGACTCAAAGGCTCATAATAAGGTCTGGTCCCAGGGCCACAGGTGGCACTCGGAAGAGAAATGCCTGTGTCAGATGCAGCTCTCTGTGGCTGAGCCAGGGCCTGAGCACAGGGCTCTGGATTCCAGCTCTTTGCTCCTTACCCTCCGTACCCACTGACTCAGGCAATTGCAGGCTGTCACCTGCACACTCCCTTCCTCAGGACAGAGACACCTCTGAGGCTCAGGTTACAGAGTGCATTTCCCTAATTATAAATGCTGAGGTGGTCAACTTTTATCATTTCTATCCAGCTCAGTAATGTTTAACCTTAACTTAGGGAAAAAAATTCTAGGAGATAAAAGAGCACAGCGTCTGCCAAGCCCATTCCACCCCCAGTAGGTATTAATTTCAGAACACATCCAATTGCCTTCTCTTTAGTAGATGCTTCAGCAGAGGAACAGGTGGCTTTTGGCCAGGATCATACCACATGCAAGTCCTCATCTCCCAGTGCCGATTCCTCTTAGAACTGTCTTCTGTAGTGTACCTTGAAGATCCTCCTCCTCTGGTGTAACTTGGTGTCTGAAGAGCCATACAGCGGTCCTCATCCTCTTGAAGGAACTGCAACTCCCTCTCAGAAAAGCTCCAGCTGTCTCGAGCTTTGCTTTGGGAAACGTCTAGCAGGGACCTGGTCGAAAGCCACTTCCTGGTGCTGCACTCCCGGCATGGAGGTGAAGAACTTCGCAGTTTGGGACTATGTTGTATTTGCAGCCCTCTTTGTCGTTTCCTCCGGTATCGGGGTGTTCTTTGCCATTAAGGAGAGGAAAAAGGCAACATCTACGGAATTCCTGGTAGGGGGAAGGCAAATGTCCTTCGGTCCGGTAGCCCTGTCCTTAACAGCCAGCTTCATGTCAGCTGTCACTGTCTTGGGGACCCCTGCGGAGGTCTACCGCTTCGGGGCTGCCTTCATCCTGTTCTTCATTGCCTATGGATTCGTTATCATCTTCACATCAGAGCTTTTCCTCCCTGTGTTCTACAGATCTGGCATCACCAGCACCTATGAGGTAAGAGAACTGCACCCTTTTCTCCACTTCACCAGGAGCTGCTGTTTTCTTGCCACTTGAAGGTGCTGATTGTCTTTTCTAGTTCTCTGGGAACACACACCATCTTGATAAGACAGCCTGGTGGTCGAAGAATACTCACTGACTCACAGATTTTTCAAGACAATTATACATGATTAAAAAGGATTAATACTTTGGGGGAAAAGCCTAAACTTCGGCTACAGGCGCATCTATTTTGCCTGTTGTAGATTAAAAAATCATAATGTCAGTTCCACAGGGCTGTTTCAAAGATCAAATGAGACTATGGCATTGCGCAGTTTATGGGAAGTGCTCAAGAAAAGTGTGCTTATGTTGTTTTTATTAGCATTATTTTTCTAAAAAGTATGCAGAACGTGTGCCACAGTCATAATACTTGCCACAGATATAATTTTCCTGCTGAGACAACTGAGATACAGATAAGAGAGTCCGGACTTAAAAGTAGAGTAAGTCTATGGAAAACGTGTTTTGTCTGTATTCCTAATGAGTGACATTTTCAAACACAGAAGAACTGTCAAATTGTTACTAAGCTGCAAATTTTTATTGGGGAATGGTAACAATTTTGAAAATGAAGGAAATATTTCATTAAGGGCGGGTTGCCAAATATTTCAAAAATGAAAATTAGTGAGAGTGAAGTTGGACAGCAGAGTCTGGGCATGGCAATCATTCCCAACAAAAACATCCTGACCAAAACTGAACTCATACCCCTGATATGTTACTCTTCAGCTTCATCCCCACTAAGTCACAGTAGAAGACTCATAAAAGGTCTGGTTTTTTAAAAAATTCTGTAGTTGGGTATAAAATGTTACACTGGCCTTCAAAGGCTGTTGAGGCAAATGAAGGTCTCACACCCTGTCTGTAGATAGTCATCTCTCAGATGTTTAATGGTATTTATTCCTCTTGCCAAAAGCAAGTAATCAGGGGTAGTCCATGCAATAGCTTCTATTTTGGATGCAGATTGAAGAGAAAAATAACTAAATTTTTGCACAGCCCTTAAAATGTCCATGTATCTCTTTGTGTATTAATGCACTACTGAAAACATAAAAGTGTATGGGTTTTCCATTATTTTTGTAAAGGAATTGTTAAATTTTCTGCTTTTTGTTTGCATTGTTTAAAGGGTTGCCTAGGTAACTGCTACCAATAGAGAGCCAGTGACACAGTGGGTGTGGGGGGAGAAAACCCACCTAGAAACCCTAAGCTCTGGTCCTTGTTTCCTATAATGTTGTTTTATGTGCGGGCTCCTTGGCATTTCCCAGGTCCAGTTTGGAAAACAGCAGCTCTCTTCTTTTATGAACGTTTAATTTAATGTGAAAGAGCTTTTCCTAGCTTTAGAATATAATTTTATATCTATTCATTTATTTCATGGACATGTACTATGGATCTTCCATCTCCCACGCACCGTGTTGGGCCACAGATGTACAGAAATAAATCAAGGTCCTTGCCCTTGTGGAGCTGGTTCATACATGCATAAGACAAGCATAATACAAGTGTATATGTGATTTTTCTGTGTGGTAAGAATTTTATAGGCATTGATTCACTTGGCCAAAACCCAATTTTTTTTAGCGAGGTATTATTACACTGTGACCATTTCACAAGTGGGAAAATGGAAACACAGTGAACTCAGGGACCAGCTCAGCAGCACAGAGCTATTAAGTTGCAGTTTTCCAAACCCAGGAAAAGATCATCTGCCAAACCACTGTGCATCCCACCCTCCAAATGACTGTATGGAAAAGCAAAGTGGACGGAGTGCAGGAATGCTGGCTTGGATGGAGAATATTTATAATTCATAGAGGGTGGTCAAGCCAAACTTCCACAATAATGGAGCTTTAAGGGAAAGACAAGAAAAAAGGCAATGGTAAAACCGGAGAAGGGAAGGCCCAGGGCACGGCTGGCATGCTGGGCCGCAATACAGAAAGCAGCGTGCTGGGAAAAGATGAGCAGGCGATGGTGCACAAGAGGAGACGAGGAGGGGAACCAGCCACACCGAGAAGGGCCCTGCGTGTGGTGCCGCCGGAGGGGGCACGTGGGTGTCTATGGGGCAGTTCGGCTGTCACAGTGATGGAGGACACTGCCGAGCTGTAAGGTACGAGAAACAGGGACGGAGTGTCCAGGGTGCTCATGGCCACTGAGGTACTGCGCATTCTTTTAATTTCCCTAACGCCCCAAACCTACTGCAAAATATAAACATATGGTACTTTGACGCATAATTCTCAAAATGTCACTCATACACTACATGAGTACATTTTCTAAACAGTCATTTAAGAATTTTTTATTAGTGTATGTTTGCCATGCAGAATAATCATACTCACCTTGAGAAAGTGGTGTGTGTCCATGTCACATTTTAACCATTTGAGGGGAAATGCAGAAGCGGTGTGGACATTACTCAACATTTTAGTCAGAGCGACCTGCTTCTTTCTGCATTGCTGACCAGCGCATGCTTCTGTTTAACTAGCTTTACTAAAGTGTCTCAGTTATTACTACAATACTGATAAAACCTGTGGTAAAGGCCTAACTGGGACAATATCAGACTCTTCTTTAGTGATGAAGTTGCTGCAGAGAGAAAATTCTTCACTGAATATAACTTACAAAATTGTTTTAAAATATTTACTATTACTACATTCTATATATTTAAAAATCTTAGTAGCCTAATAATAAGACTTCCAGACTGGGGGAAACACATATGAGGCTATTTTGGGATTGGCTTTTTCTTTATGAGAATGGCTTAGGGGTAAAAGGTAGAAATTGAGGCTGAAGTCTACTTCTCTTTGAGTAGCAGCCCTACCACCCGCTAGTTGCAGCACTTGGGGTGAAATTTCTTAACTTCTCTGTATATGGTTTTGGTGAGTAAAATAGGAATAAAAAACATCAGCTTCAAAGGATGTCTTAAGGAATAAACAATAATATGCAAGTACCTTTAACAGACTCTGACAAATGCTATGGCAGTTTGTATTACTATTTCTATGATCATTGTTCTCTGCCCCCATATAAATATATATACCACTCATTTTCTATCACATTCTGCATTTCTGTTTCTTTCCACAACCTCTGTTCTCTCTTAAGTATTCAAAGATATGCTGTCCTCGATCTTTGTAGGTGCTCTTCTATGAAAGACGTGGGGTCTGTTTCACGAGTGTTTGAGCCGGGCTGGCTTTATGACTTGCTTTAGCCATGAGATTGTGACACAAGCATGAATGGGTTTGGAGCAGGGCACATGTGGCTTGGAGCTTCTGCTTCTACCCTCTGTAAAGAAGGTGGCATTGCTGGTGTAGCTGCTGGCACGTGAGGGGCACAGAGAGAGAGCAAAGGTAGCCCACAGCCAGCATAGCAGCCAGATATGTAAGGGAGACTGACAGATATCTCCTGGTTGACCTCCTCGGTGGCTGCAGCTTCCAGAGTGCCCTGGTGAAATGAGGAGAGAGAGAGTGCCGGTCTTCATGGGTAAGAAACAGTCATTCTTTGGTTTTTGAGCCCACTTGTTCTGGGGTGGGTGTGGCCTGGCCATGGCCAACTGAGAGAACGTCTTGATGTGCTGTGGGATCTCAGAACCAGGACACACCATGTGTGTAACACAGCATCTTCTGCCCAGTGTCAGAGCAGAAGGGGTTATTCACACCTCCACACAGAATTAGGCTTAGCTCATTTGCATGTCATACATTTTCATTATCTCCATTTGGATCCTTTATAATTAGCCTCCTCATGTTATCTTCACTTTGATTCAAGTTATTTCAGGATTTTTTTTCCTTATACAGATCTGATTAGAAAATAAAGTGAATATTCATATTTTTAAAAATAATTCGCATAGTGAAAGACACATGGCCACTAATCCCCCCAAATACTCCCACTCACTTCCGTATACTTACCCCCTTTGTGTGCCACTTTCTGAAGCAGTTTTGCAAGTTTTCTTTTTTGTGTGCATCTTTAGTTTCACAGCTGTTGCTGCCTCGATATCCTAAATAGATTCAAGACATTCATCTTTCCTGGTTCTTATGACTATGGGGAGGACCCAGGAACTGTAATGACAGATCCAGTGAATAAGGTAGGGAAAGATATATTGTGATACTCTTGTTTGACAGAAATTGTTGAAAACAGTTCATCAATGAGGTGGGCTCAGAAATATGGTAAATGTTTACATAAAAGCAACTTATTTCAGTAAGAGATACACAGACATCAACCGCCCTCAAAATACACTGAATTGTTTTGAACACACCACCTCTTTTGTGGTAATGTGTGTTTTATTGTAATAACTTTTTCCTTTTTAACTTAAACATTCACTGTAGCTTTCTTTTCCTGCTTGTATATTAGTAATTCCTACCCCTAACACAGCTTTATAGGCTGGCGTCCCCTTGGCCTCTCACTTTCTCACATGACTTAGACAAGTTAGATTCTGAACCACTTACTCTTCAACCAATTTTTTTTGTATTCTGGTAGATACAATTTACAATTCTGATAAATTACTTAATTTATCAGGATGGTAATACATAAATACATGCATAAAGTAATACATAAAATACTTAGAAACCACTGTATAAGAACACAACTGAATGATAGCATCTAAAACTATCCTTTTAGATATAATTATTATCTGTGTTGTTCTGAGACTATTTATACAGTATTTTGATGTCAGATATTCAATTATGAGATAATATCACTCATCATTATTTCAACACAGTAAGTTATAAAATATTGGTGGGGAATTGGACATATGAGGACGGATAGAGCCTGAACCAGTGTTATGACCAATAACCAATATTTCGGTCACTGTAAGAACTGACATTTACTCCAGGTTAGAAGGGTCGCTATGAAGTTTGGTATAGCAGAGTGACACGATGTGGTTTGTATTTTGCAATATTCATCTGGAGAGCTGTTAAGAATGATTATGGGCAATCAACAATGGTTGTTGCACTACTTGCTGTTATCTTCAAGGTAGTTGTTCAGATTAACAGGTCTAGGTACGCAAGACTGATCAAACAATTAAACATTAACTGTTTCTTCCAATAAATCAATAGAAATTAGTAGTACAGTTATCTTAGCTATCTTCTGTGTTGTTTTGTTTTTGTTCCTTTCTCTTTAAAATAATAATAATAATAAAAAAGAAGGAGTATAGGGTTTTGGCTACTGAAGCACTGTGGCTGACTGGGAGTTGATTGCCCTAATTTGAGCAAGAGATAATGGCGATTGTTTGACAAAGGATGAGAAAATACAGGTGGTTTTGTCTTGGAAATGGAGAGTAGGCACCAGAAGCTTTTGATGTAGTGAATGTGGAGAGTAAGAGGGAGGGAGAAGTAGAGACTAACCGTATCTGAATTAGTATTGAACCCATAAGAAGAGTGGACTTGTTGTCTCCTGAGTTGGAATAGAGTACAGAGATGAGGTCTGCAACTCTGAAAACGATCCAGCACGATGACGGTAAACATACATTTTTATTTCCCACTTTCACACTGGTGATATACTGCTGTGTAACACACCACCCAAGTAAACTCACAACAATCATTTGCCCATAGTTTTGTGGTCCAGTAGCGTGGTCTCGCTCTACTGGGGTCTCCTCTTAGCTCACCTGGGACATCCCTGGGACTCATCAGGGAGTGCATGGGAAGGGTTGTGCTCATTCCAGTGGCACAGGCGAGGCAGCCTGCCTTTGTCCAACATTTCTTCTCATCTTCCAAGAGGCTGCCCTGGGTTCATTATGGGATGGAAAAAGTTCTTATCCACAAGAAAATTCATCTCATTATAGCATTTTAAAGACCACATTTTGCATTATATTTCCTGGAAATAGTGACTTACATTGTATTTCCTAGAAGCACATTCTGTGAGAAGAGTTTGAAGGAAAATCATTTTTAGGTAAAGCTTCCAGTAGGCACTGGTAGGCAGGTACCAAAGTGAGACTTGGGAGGAGGGGAAGCCAGGAAAGGCGCATTTCTTAGCACATTATCACTGTGACCAATGGGGCTCCACACTACCGGGGATGTCAGGACAGCAGAGAACATGCATGAGAAACTCCTCTCTAAAAGGTGAGGAAAGCCATGCACTTACTCCCTTCTTCCCTGTAGTCACTGGATGCATGCTATGATAACATCCTCAAGCACTCCTGATCAGCCCTGTTCCAAGGTTGGAAAGAAGTCCTCAAGTAGGCAACCAGAGGTTTGCTTTGACGTTGCCAACATGTGCTGGAACAGTGTGCCCACAAGCTGTGTCTGCTGCACCCATGGTGACTAATACAGACACGACAATCTTACTGTACTCTGAGCTCTGTACTTGGAATCTTCACACACTTGACTGTTTCTGTCACGCACTTGATGGATGCTACTTTGTTCCTGTATCAGTGTTTACTAGAGAAAAGGATATAGCACAAGATATACAAATGCATAAGAGATTACAAGACCAGCTTACAATGGTCAGTCACAGAATCAAATGAGGAAGTGTTCAGACACCCTCTGCACACTGGAGGCCAAAGGATTCAGTCTAGGTCTGGAGCTTTCTGCAGTGTTGCATGGAAGTGCTTATCAGGAGACAGATGAGTCTACCCTGGAAAGCTGGACAGTCTACACCAGAAGGCTGAAGGATTCACAGTGCAAGCCCAAGCATCTGCTCTAGAAGGCTAAAGAGTCTATGAAGGAAGCCAAACAGTTCACTAGAAGCCAGAAGATGATGTCCAAGCTGAAGGCAAAGACTGGTGCTCCTTCCAAGAATAGAAGCAAGTCTGTCTTTCCTCATTTCCCCTTTATAGCATCTAGGCAATAAGCTGCTCAAGGGTGGGTCCTCTACACCTTAGGGTGTAGAATTGCTGAGCCAATTTATTTAAGCTTCCAAACCTCTTAAGTTGACAGAATCAATCAACCATTACAATTCCTATATCTAGTTTATACAGAGAGACTCAGGGTTTAGTGCAGGAAACTTGTGAGTCTCTGTGCAGTAAGCTTCTCTTCCCAAAGGCGTGGGATAGGAGTCCAACATGTCTTCAGAGGGGAAGTTTTGCTGTCTTCTATCCCATAATATTTGAGACCTTAAATCCTCTTTGCGTTTCCCTGCCTCTGTAAGAATATTTTCTTTTTATCTGGAACTTTAGTCACATGTTCACTGGACTGTCCTCTGTGTCGGAGCGACCTGAGTGGGACACTTACAATTAGGTGGTTCTTAACCTGAGGGCTCGGGACGTCTAGCAGGGTCAGTTAGAAAATGTGGAGTAGTATGAAACTGGATCACAATTCTACCAAGTTCTCCTTCTTTCAAAGAAGGTTCTATTTATGCATCATTTCTAGGAAGAGTGCCGATCAGTAGGTAGTCTTTGATTTAATAAAAATTATTGTCTTAAATACATACAGTAAAGAGATCCTAAGTACAGGCTACACCCAAGAAATTGAAAGCTCAAGTCATTTGCTACTTTTACACTTACTTTTGTTCATCCTTAATGCGAATTTACTATGCATTGGAAGACATACACTTGAACACTTCCAGACACTCGTGTCTGAGAATACTTCCTCACAAAGACGTTTCCTGACCTCCCTCAGTAAGTCAGACCCTACCAGTGTTTTCGTAACTCCTTGTAGCTCTTCTTCCACTGTTATTACAGCTAGAATTTTATTTTTGATTAATTATTATTAATGTTTATCTCATATGCTCTTGTAAGATCCCTTGTGGTAAAGCACCAGTTTATTTTCAGGTGATTCACTCAGCACACTGGGAGACATTGTAGTTTCAACTTGGTACAAATGATGCATAAATGTTTCCTGGATCCTTCTTTGAAATAAGAAGTATGGGGTAGAATTGTAACTCAGTTTCCACTGACCCACACTTTCTAACTGACCTTGCTAATGCAGGAGGGGATGGGTGGAAGGGGAGGAAAGAAAGACATGGAGAGAGGAGAGAGAGCTCTCCATGATTGCAACATAGGATAGGATCAAAATTGAGAGAGGCTGAATCTTCACAAATGCGGAGAGATTACCCTGGGGTGTGCACACAATCACTGCACCCTTATGGGGGAGGTAGTGGGAGACTGATGACAGGAAGGCAGTAGGACTAGAGACACAAAGATCAGAGTGATACAGCCAGAAGCTAATGGTTACCAGCAGCCACAAAAGCTCAGTGAAGCTAGAAGCAGGTCCTAAAGCCTCCCAAGGGAGTGTGACCTTGCCAATGCCTTGATTTAGACCCAGTGAAATTCACTGGGACTTCTGGACACCCTAAATGCAGGAGGCAAGTTTGCTGTTTCTAGAACTCACCAAATATGTGGTAATTTGTCACGACACCTATAAGCAACTGATCCATAGAGATAAATCCAGTGTATGACTGCTAACCACGAAGAACTTCAGTATCAATGTCACAGGAGCTCGGAGAAGAGAACCAGAGTAAGAATAGGAGCAATGGCAACTGAACTACTCTTTTTGAGTGATGATTAAGATTCTGAGAAAGATATTTAAAATTTGAGGGGAGAACACTTGCGCTGAGAGTTTCACCTAAACAAAGGGAAAGTTGGGACTGTACAAAATGTGGGGTTAGTTGAGCACATCTTAATGATTTATGAGGAGAAATAATTATGGGAGGGTTAGTGTTACGATATAATGAGGCTAAATGGATCAGACAAGAGAGAGTGTGCAAATCCATGCTTGAGATGCACACTTTGTATCAACAGTGGAGCATGACTGAAGATTTTGAGAAGAAAAGTGACATGCTCAGAGCTCTGTATTAAGAGAACTGGTGCAGTAGATGTAGATTGGTGGGATGGATGGGTGGGCAAGGCTTGGTACAGGGAGTCCAGTTAAGAAGTGACAGCGGAACTCCGGAGAAGAAATCAGAGCACTGAGCTGCATTTGGGGCAATAGGCATGTAACAGGAAACAGTGGCTTCAGCAGGTCCTGTAGGAAGAACCCTGGATGGAAAGTCAGAAGCATGAACAGGAAGTAAAGTGAGTTTTAATGCATGCTAGACTTCAATAATCCAAGCCTCCCTCATACCCCATGCTTCCAATGACTCATAGCATAAGGTCATACTAAAAGTCCATAGCACTTAGCTTGGAGAAAGACCAAAGGCTCAAGGTGAGCCCTTTGTAGATCCCTCTCCCAAACTCACTGACCCTGCGTATTTCTCTCTATTCCTCCAGTACCTACAACTACGCTTCAACAAACCAGTTCGCTATGCAGCAACCGTCATCTACATTGTGCAGACGGTAAGGGAAGGGCTGCTGCAGACACAAAAACTGGGGTACAAGATACAGTCAGGGTTTGTTTATTTGGGGCTAATTAACCAAATTTAAGGATAGGCTTAGTACTGAGAAATCACCACTTTCTTAAAAGGAAGCGCTTTTAAGACGCATGATTGCCTTGAGACACATTTTCATTGTGTAGCTTCCATAGACTGTATCTACACTAATAATAAGAAACATATGAACATTATAAGCCACAAAGACAAAATTGTTTTCTTCAAATTTATTCTCTCATGTTTAACCCAAACAAAATTTAGATATGAATGGTCTGGTAACTGATTTTTTTTAACATTGGTTAAGTTAGTTGAACCAGAAATGTTTGTTTGGCTGAAAGTCCCCTAAGACAATCTTCCCAAGCCATATCCCCGCTTTCCTCTTATGGGGATTCCTTTGGTGTCTTCTGACTTTGGGCCCACACCACTGGGGTGTGTCCCACTACTCACCAGGTGCTTTCTGCTAGCAGAGAACCTTCTCTCTCTTAGCTGAAACTCCCCCTGAGTGTCTGAAGGGAAGAGGAGGGAAGGTATGTTTCTTGAGCTGCTCTTAGATATCAGCCTTTTGAAACCCTGCTGTGCATCTTTATTTTTTTCATGCATCTTTGAATGGTGGAATTGCACTTAAAATAAAATCGGAAGGGAGCACATTTCCATCAAGGTAGCAACTGCAATTTTGTGAGTTAGAGGATAGTTATGTAGGAAATCCAGGCGAGAAGTCTTCCCTGTGCAGTTTTCTCTCTTCACATATGTTTTTCCATCTCTACCCTCCTTATGTTCCATATTTCAACAAATTGCTGAAATGTGCTTCTGCCCTTCAGTTAGAGCTTCCTCTGCAGTCAGTATCGAGCCCAGCAGATGTGTATGGGAGGAATGGACAGAGGAAGGGCAAAGAAAAACTCAACTTTTAGAAATATGCCCAATATAAGCGCAATATTTCAAATTTGGCAACAATGTTCAAAATCTAACGCTCTTCCTCAGCCTAATGGTCTCTACATCTCTTCTACTGCTGGCATTAATTACAGTGATGAGTGGTTTCAGACTAGATGGGAATAAAGTACTTGCTGAGAAAGTGGAAGGAAATATATCTCTATGATTTATAAAGAACTTTCCAGGAATTTCCCCTCCCATGTCACTTTCATTTACTGTCCGCCTAATTTTTGTTTCCTTACCAGATTCTCTACACAGGGGTGGTGGTGTATGCACCTGCCCTGGCGCTCAATCAAGGTGAGTTCTTGCTGCTTCTGTGGGCACATTTCATCACTTTTATGCCTGATCTCATCTTAGGGAAATGTACATACAATACCTTGTTAGGGAGTTGAGGCCTGGTTAGGATGATGTGAGTCCCTGCAGTCCTCTCTCCAAACAACTTTGAAATTAAACTTGGAAAACAACACAAAGAATTAGTTATTTGACTTTATCTCACAAAACTGGGTGTTTCTAAACACCAGCTTGGTAATGTTTTATGTTGTTGTTTGAGCTCTTCATTTCATTGAAATGGTGGTGGCTTTTGTACCACATCAGCACAACCACTGGGTAAAGTCATCTAAATATAGGCTCTTTTCCTCAGTGGTTTCATTAAGTAGCTAATCTGAATGCAAGAGTAGAAGTGGCTTATAATAATTACAGGAAGGTGTACAGTTGATCTTTCAAAAGAATAGAATCCTAGAAAGAACAATGAAGGAAAAAAAGTAAAAGAAATCTCAGTTACATCTGCTATACTGAAAGCTCAAAATATTCACTTTAATTGGATATGTGCTTCTCTTGAAAAGTATTAATTTCCCATTCCTGGTGGTTTCTGACTATTCAGACTGACTTTGTTACCCAAAAAGAAAAAAAACCAGAAAAGCATTTGGACCAAAGATGAACACTACAGAATCTTAGGAGAAAGAAAAATGACAGAACATTTTATAAAATTGATAGACTGCCTTGAGTCATAAAAGTATAATCATCTTTTTCAGAGGTGATAAAATTTAATGAGGGAAAAGTAATTTGATTTCCTGTAGCTCACCAGAGCATTGACAAACACTGTGTGTTTTCTTCACAAATCTTGCTCCTTTGCATGGTTCAGAGAAACTCTTTTAACATTTTTCTTCTTTGTTAGTGACTGGGTTTGACCTCTGGGGCTCTGTGTTTGCCACGGGAACTGTCTGCACATTCTATTGCACCCTGGTATGTATCTAGCAGGGAAAACTGCTGAGTGATACTTCCTAATATGGGTAAGGTGGATCTCCAGCAATAGGGCATCTAATTATAGCAAAAATTGCCATTCCAAAATTAAGTAGAGGTATGTAGGCTGATCTGTCAGAGTCTCCTGACAAAAACATTGTTCCATTTAAAATTCCTCTCTGTACTAGCAGCTATGAGAATTTGGGCACTGAGATCATTCAAGAAAGTCATGCCATTGAGAGAAGGTTTAGAATTTTTTTTTTTTTTTTTTTTGCGGTACTGGGGATCGAACTCAGGACTCTGTGCTGCTAGGCAGGCGCTTATTCCACTGAGCTATATCCCCAGCCCATTGAGAGAAGGTTTAATGAAAGAAATAGCTCCCTGGTCAGAGAACAGATGATTCTCTGTTATCTCAAACAGACGAAATTTCTGAGAAATAAATCTGCTGCCTAAGTCAGTGGATAAATCATAGGTAGCATTGATACTTCACTGTGTACTAGGTGAGCAATAGAAAATGAGTATATGAGGCATCAAGGATGGTGGGAACTTTATAAACTTAATTATTTCAGAGATATTTTGTCACTGTTTTAGATAAACCTCAAGTACTTTTCACATTTATTTTTATATATGCTCAGTTTTCAACAAAGGGAGCTGAGTGGTATTGGCCACATGTTTATATAATTGTTAAACTTAGTTTATCTCAACAAATAGGCATTAAACATCTATTGTTTGTCCTTATCCTGCAACTGGAAAATCTTTACTATTCTTAAGCATTGCACCATGTTCTGGCTCAAATTAATCTGTTAAGGACGTAAGAAAGCTTACAGGACAGTTGGAATCTATGCTTCCACAAAATAGTAAGAATAATTGACATTATCATATGGCAGACGATCCATGCATTGTCGCATTGTGATCACACCGTATTCTCTTTGCAATGTGTATCATGTGAATACACAACTTGAAAATGTCCTCATCTTTCATCTTTATATTTTAAAATGCCACCTTTTTGTCACATCAAAGTTCTGTCTTCATACTCCATTCTGTTTTGCTGATGATGGCTCTCACGAATCTCTTGGTTGAAAAGGTAGATTCCTCCCCCTTCCACGCTGAATCTGAGCAGTGACTTAATTTCTCTGAGGTACCTGCTCACAGGAGAAAAAATGAAATGCTGATGGCATGGTTTTTTGGTGCATTGTTGGAATTGTACAGGATATGAGAGTGCCTCGAAGGAAATCTCTTTCCAAAAAACACAGTAACAAAACAACATAACCAAATAATTTAAATGGAATATCAGGGCTGGTACTGGGAAGAAGTGAGTAGGCAGAAAGGGTGGGACTGATTTAAGGACAGGTGCTGAAAACGTCGCTACTGTTGAGGCGTTGAATCTCAGCCATTGGCAGTGCAGAGGAGGTGAGTTGGGACTATTCCATTAATTGCATCACAGAGAGGAGTTCAAGCAGTTGGAGGTCAGTGAGAAACTTTGGCTATTGAGAAGAAAAAGGTGCAGATCTACTCTGAAAAATAAAGTGGAAGATCAGGAGCTGCAGAAGACAAGCACACAGTAAGACTGGAGGAAACACTATTTCTAAAAAAGTATGGTTTGAAATTCCTTAGGACTGTAAAAAGTAAGAATCTATACAATTGAAAAACACAACTTAAAAGGATATAAGACACAGAGAGAGGACAAAGATAGCTATAAGGGAACATTCTAGGCAGACTTCTGAGCACCAACAATGGAAGTCAGAAACAGTGGTACCTTCAAAGCACTGAGGAAAAACAGTTGCCAGCCTATAATTTCTTAACATAACTACCTTTCAGGAATTGAAGGTTGACAGCCAAGAAAACATATGAGCAACAGATACGCTCCTCTAAGACAAGTCTAGAGAAACTTCCTCTGCCCCATTGCTCCTCTCTCTAGCCAGAGCAGAGACTTCAGGGTCTCATGCAAATGGCAGCCTACGCATCTGAAATCTGCATTTATATTGCAATTTTTTTACTCTATGATCTTGTGGATGCATAGAATGTGTGGAAAAATTAGTAGAAGAGATTAAAAAGATAACCAATTCTTGACATCCAAGTGTACAATAAAATGAGATAAATATTAGACCCAAAACAGCACAAGAGTGGTGAAATATACAAGGGGACATAAAATTTTGCTATGTGAAAGTCAAAGACGACTTCACAGTAACTACAACTTGATTTCTGATGAATATCTGGACAAGTTGGTTGTTTTCTTACATGTGAATCTGATGTTTAGCTTTACACAAACTTTTCTGTAAAAAATGTCAAGCATTCTCTGAAAATTGAAGCTTCTGATGGTTGGTTTTCATATTACTAAAATCTGAACTTGGGTTTGGAAGGCTTAACATCTTGAAAGGAAGTCAAGATAGTGCCATCCTAAGAGGTGGGAGGTGAGACATTTATTGGTTCTCAAAATATGGTTTGAACAAAATACATAAATGCAATAGTTTTAGCAGGGACTTTAATGTTTAGTTTTAAATTAAATTTTAATTACAAAAAAGGTTGGGACAACCCAATGTCTTCTTCCTTCTCAAGCTAAAGATAAAGCTTGTCATCTCTTCACAGTTCTTGACACTCCGGAGGAGTAACTGGGGATGATAATTCTATTTTTCAGTGTTAAAAATATCACATCCTTTCATTCTCCCAGTGCTTATGCATTTTCAAAGTACTTTCTTCACATGTCACTTCATTTACTCTTTCCCTATTTGCTCTTTCCACCCTTGCTACGGCCCTCCGGGCTTCTCTCTGGGGAACGCCGCTGCAGCTTCTCTCTCTCCTTCCTTGTCCTGGCCCACATGCTCTCACGTGGAATTCTACATCAGAAAACATTGGGGGAGGTTTCCAAAGGCCCAGCCTGGGTCCCCAGCCCAGATGGCAATTCATTTAGAATCCTTGAGGATGGGATTTGTACACTATTTTTCTTTAACCTTCCTCTGGTGATTCTAATGCGAAGGCAGATTTGATAACCACTTTTCTGACCCCTCGCCTAACCTCTCTATCCTTTGGTTCTACTATGATCTTCATCTTCAGGAAGCTGAGTTTTTCACTTCACTCTTTGACCAGTCTGCTTCTCAAAGACTCCTTCCTCATGAATCTGTAATCTCACGGTCCTTCCTAACTTTCTTCTTTCTCGGGGTCCAGTCATCTCTTCCCCAGAGTGTATTCTTTGCCACTAGTTTCATTAAAAAGTCTCAAACTTTACAAGCTATAGCCAAGTGATTTTCTTTAACTCTCTTGCTTCTTTATCATCTGTGTCAGCTGAATCACAGACGATGGTGATTTTTGTCACTCAAATGTCTTTCGAACACATCAAATTCCTTCTATCTCTATCCTGCTTCAAACTTTCCATCTTCTTAGGATGAAACAACTGGAATAAATTCAACTGGTCTTTTGACTACTTTCTTCTGCATTTTGCAACCCATTATCCACACAACCAACCACCCACCAAACTACTGTGAAGCAAATCTCCAAAACCTCTCATGAGACTCTCTTTAATACTCCCTCACTGCCTTGAAAATCACTGAAGTAGCCTTGTCACCACCTATCTGCTCTGGCCTTTGACAAATGTAGCGGCTCCTCTTTGGGTTTGTGGTCCCTGGGGACATTATATTCCAGCTTTCTTTTCTCAGAGAATCTGCAGTTTAGCCTGACACTTGTTTTCTCAAGACGCATCATTGTATGCTTCCCTAGTAACTTGTCCTTCACGGTATTTTTCACAAGTTTAAGTTAATAGCTGTCCTGCTCTCCATTATTTGCTTCTCCTATTAGAAGCTCTGTTAACTTCAGGCAGAGACCTTTCTTGCTGACCACTGCATTCCCATGTTTAACATAGAAGATGAAGCAAATGAAAGACCCCCTGTAACTGTGATTGAATGAATGGGTGAGTGGCCACATTCGTAGGGTAACTGTTCAAAGAGCAAATCCAGGTTTCAACCTCAGTCTCAACCACTCACACTGACTCTCTTCTTTACAGGGAGGATTAAAAGCAGTGGTGTGGACAGATGCATTTCAGATGGTTGTCATGATTGTGGGCTTCTTAACAGTTCTTATTCAAGGATCCATTAAAACTGGTGGATTTCACAATGTGTTAGAGCATGCTGCAAATGGATCCCGACTGCAGATAGTTGAGTACGTCCAATGCTACTTTTTACACTCTATGAAGACTTGTCACTGCATGTTCTCATCAAGTGAAATGACATCTGGGTGCCAAAGGCACATCTGTGTTCTCTTTGTCTTAGTTTTGATGTAGATCCTCTCCGGAGGCACACGTTTTGGACAATCTCAGTCGGAGGAACTTTCACATGGCTTGGCATCTATGGAGTTAATCAATCAACCATCCAGAGGTGCATCTCCTGCAAAACAGAAAAGCATGCTAAGCTGTAAGTTATGGATCAAGAAAAAGTTCCGTTTCGTTTTACCTGATTTAGTTCTGCTACATGCTTCCTATGGGTGTATGTGTATGTAAAACAGAAAGAAATGAAAGATTCATTTAACCCTTTCAACAGTTCTTTCAGTTAAGTAACACTAATGCCACTTCAGCAAGGGACTAGCAGAGCTGGGTTTGGACTGAGGTTTGCCTCTCTTTGCTGTCAGTTATATGCTGCATTTATTTACTGTGAAATCGCTGGGCTATGTGTGGTGCTGTGGCCGATGACGCAGCAATAAATAGCACCTGCTTTCACTCCAAGTTTCTGTGATGAGCTGCCCTTAATCTCTAGTTGGTTTAATTATTATTTTTGGTAGGTTAAAAGGTACCACAGGCACAATACAATTTTAAAGTGTCTATTTGAGCAAACAGTAATTCATGAATCAGGGAATTTCACATTGGAAATGGTCTGGAGTTCTGTTCCAGAAACACAGGGAGAGGCTTTTAGAGAATGAAGAGGAAAGCTGTATGAGTCAGCGTTTCCATCTCTGCAACACAGTGCTCAAGAGCCACAACTTAGAGAGGGCAGGGCTGAATTTGTCTCGCGGTTTTAGGGGATTTAGTCCCTGGTTGACTGAACCCAAAGTGGAAACATCATGGAAGGTAAGGCAGAGCAAAGGTGCTTCATTCCAGGCTGAAAGGAACCAGAGTAATGCACACCTCAACCACCCACCCAGACACGCCCAGAAGTGTGCTTCACTAATCCCTTGGGCCACTTCCAGGCCAAACAAATTGACAAAACTAAGGTAAACCACAGTTTTACCCTTGTCAACTTAAACCCAAACACATCTCTTTAAATCATACTTCATGTCTAAACAAACACAATAACGTCTGTAATGTTGCCTCACATGATATGACTAACCTCTGTACAACTGAAAATGTAATAAATGATTTTTCAAAGTCTCAGCAATGTTAACGTTTTTACAAAGTCTGAGTCATGGTCTCTTTTGACACCAAAGGCAAGCTCTTAATCACAAACTTCTATAAAATTACAGAAAAGTTGCATAACTCCAAGGCCCAATGGCACAGGGTAAGCATTTCCATTTTAAAAGGGAGGAAGAGAGGGCTAGGAAAACATCAGACCACAGCAATGTTTTAACATAACAGAGCAAACATTAAATCTTTTGGCTCTGCATCAGGCACCTGGTGCACAGCAGCAGAAAGCTATGAGTTTTAGAGGGCTCGGGTGGCCTCAACCTGGGGCCTTGTTAAGATCAGCTGTCTCTGTAGCTTTGTTTGGCAAGTGTTTTCTATTTCTGATATTTGTAACTTTGAGGAACTTCTACTGTGCCTTTGGGTTTATTGTGAAGCTCATCCTCTCCCTTTCAGGGGCTCCTTGCCTAGCCTCTCAGACTGTTCTTTGAAACCTGGGTGAAGGCCTTTCTGAGCCCATAACCCCTGTCACTTTGCATGCTGGTAAAGGCAGCCTTGTGCAGAGCAGCTCAAGATCTGCTATCAGCAGTAGCAGCAGCTGGGTCATGTGTGCAGAGGCCTCTGAGTATACCACAGTGGCTGAAAATGGTGAGATGAATCTCAGAGAACCAGTTTCCGAGGTACCTGGTCAGGGGACTCAGGGGCTCTCTTAAATGAAAGTCTGACACTTTTGCACTTTTAGCCTTTGATAGGTGGGATCTTATTTATTACTGAGAAAGCTTCAAGGGTCTTGTTTTTTTTTTTTTGGTCTCCATACAAGGAACTTGCTTCCCTTTTAAGGAATTTATTTCTTTCACAGGCTCAACTCCTTTAGTCTCAACTTTATACATTGTTCCATTAGGCCCAAAATTTAAGCTTTAAATTTTTTCTCTATTACTTGCCTCTGATTCTTACTATAAATTTGTCAGGAAACATCTAAGAGTACTTATGGCAGAATTTAAAATTTGGGATGTTTTGAAATTTCCTCTGTCAGATCTATTAGTTCACCACCCTTAAAATTAGCTTTCCAGTCTTAGGATATGGGCAAAGTGTAGAGAGTTTTTCTTTTGTTAGAGTGCAACATGCATGGCTTCTAGTCAGCTCACCAATACTGTCTTGCTCCCAGTTAAAACTTCCTGACTGTGGGCTTTGCTGTCTGTGTTCCTATCCGCATACTGATGTTCTGAGCTCTGACCTGAATCCCCAGAAGGCTCTGCTTATAGCATTCTAAGACTATCCAGCCTGTTTCAAATTTGTTCAAATTCCTCCCTCAAACCAGTTGCAAAGACTTCTGCACTACACGGTCAAGTGCAATCCCTCAAACAACCCCACTCATAGTACTAATTTTTGTATTACCAGCTTACCCTTTCTAGGACATACTATACCTAATATGTACAACCTAAAGGATGAGAGGTTTGATTTGAGGGGCGGTTCAATCTGTGGTTGGATGGATCCAGGGCGGAAACGTGATGGTAGAAGAGAGTGGTGGGGCAAAGCTGTTATGGGGGAGGCCGAGCAGTATAGAGGAACCGTGCTGGAGAGGAAAGGGTCAGAGACCACTTAGTGCTCCAGTTACACCCTCATGGCTCGACCAGGCGAGAGCAGAAGCGGAATTGTGCTGTGCACTTGGGCCACTCTCAGGTCAACCAAGCTGACACAATTAAGCTTCACCACACAGAAGTAGAGCTAAGGGGCTGTGACTGCCTCTACTCCTGCGAAGTCTGAAGAATCTACTTCTCCCAACCACTGCAGGCCATCCTGTGCTTGGCAGGGGGGAGCACAGGTAATTCTATTGCATTTCCAAAACTGGGAGAAAAGGCAGAATCACACCTGGGGTGGATGTGGATGTGGAGGGGTTTCTATAGGAAAACCACTGCTGAAGGCCCAGCCTCCTGCTCCTAGGAAGAATGCCCTAAACTGTTCTTAGAGAAACAGTCTCAGTGCATATTTCCCAACATGATTTTAAAATATTTTCAATGTACAATTTGTTTTCACTGAATAAGACAAAATTTTCTGGAAATGAATCAATTTGATTTTGGAAGTTGAGTGCCAAATGGAGGAATGTAATACTGCAACTTGTATATTTCAGAACTCAGAGGAAGTGAGTGGATTAATTACCATTCTGTCAATTCACTATGGACACAGTCAAATCCTGTTACAATAATATTGTAAGAAACCCCACGCATACATAATAAACCCTCCACACACATGATCATCACCTAACAAACGGCAGTAGTACTAAAAGTGCATGTGACTTTGATCTTAAAGTTCATTGAAAATTAAATCCATTTAGACTCTAAAATTAAACTGGACTTGAGTATATCTATAAAGAGACTATTTTGATAAAATAATTTATCTTTTAAATCCAGGGGGTTTGACCATTTATTTTTTTCTTAATTATTACTGATTTTGAGATAGGATCTTGCTAGGTTCCCAGGCAGACTTTAAACTTCTGAGCTCAAGCAACCTTTCCCCATCAGTCTTCCAAGTACCTGGGAACATGGGTGCTTGTCACTGACCAAAGCTATTAAATCTAGTTTTATTTTAATCTCATAAGCTTATGTGCCTTTCTCTTATAAACATGCTTTACTTTCCCCTACTTATACATTAGTGCCTGAAATGTCAGAAGGTCTTTTATCCTCTTGTTCTTTGCAGTGTCAAGAATGATGCATTGTGTCTGTTAAGTACTCATTGCTTACTAAATAAAATAATGCTTTAAGGAAGTCATGCTTGTGTGTGCACCCACACACACACGGGGAGCAGTATGTATGTGTGTGCAACTATACTTCTGCATAAATCTCAAAGCATTATTATACGAGTTAATTTACTTCAGGCAAAAAACATTGATGCAAAGTCAGACAGATGCTTGCAGTTTGCAAATTGGTATTTTAGAAATTAGGTGGGTATGAAAATTGGCAGAGAAGGAGAGATGGTCATGAAGACAGAAATATACACATTGCAAATACACACAGTGCAGTGGCACTGAATACTGCCACTGTAGGTTCCAGCCATTCCTATTCTTATTTCTAGATCAGGGCTGTTACTGAAATTTTTTGAGAGTGAGAAAAAATGAAATATAAACATTCCTTGGAAAGATTGCCCCAAGAGATGTAAGGTGATTTAATCACACAATCTAGGGAAGAAAAATATCAATACAGCTAAGAACACTACTTTTCCTAGGGGAGAAACAGTGTGAGATTTGTTTATCACAACACAGTAGCTTCAAGGACACTTCCTGGACAGCTGGAGGCTGCTCTGAGTCAGCTGTGGACTCTCACCCAGCAACTTCTGCAGAAAGCTGACCAAACTGTTCTGCTCTTGCTTCGTTATCTAATTACCTAACAGTCTAATATAATCAAAGCATTCCTTTGTACCCTAGAGGAAAAAAAAAAAACAAAAAACTACACTCTGCTACTTGGGTAAAACACACCCTGAACATGGCTAAGTGGAAATACATCCATAAAATTGGTAATGAGCATGGCCATCGGTAATGCTTGCTACGTGGGCAACCAATTGCAGAACCAAATACGCCAATTCCTCACTAAAGACAATTTTATCTGAGGCCAGATCTCCCTTATTTCTGGAAATAATATCACTTAGAAGGTCTTTTAAAGGCCTTTGTTTGTTTCTAGACCCCAGGTTACCTTTGAGGACTATGGAGAGTAAACAGTGCAACCAAGGTAGTGAGGGTGGAGGGGTTCTGTAGGAAACCGGGACCTCCCTCCGGCCCCAGTTCCCAGCCAGGATGGACACACCCACACACATGGCTTTTGCTTTCTTCCCTTTTTTTCGCCTATTTTCCTCATAAGTAATATCTGAAGTCATCTTTTTTATCTTTCATTTCAGTGTTTTTCACGTGTATCCAGTCTCAGAATGGGGTGGGGTCTGAATTGATCTTTTATATATTACAGAATCTAGAACTAGGTGTGATAGATACAGATATCTAACAAATATTTTAATGAGTTAATGAAGTGGCCCACTTTACAAACATGAGAATCAGCCCTGCATGGAATCAAAGTCTAGTTTCAGTGAGAAACATTTAAAAATGCAATTACTAAGGCTGTCCAATCTCATCATTGGTTTCTCATATTTCATGGTTGTCCGGTCAAATTACATCACTGTGTTTAAAGAATGTATAAGTGTCCTCTCTATGCCTATAGAGCCTCCATCTATTTTACAGACTACAACTCATTCTGTTCTCATATGGGGGTAGGGTTCTCATATGGCTCCATTGGCTAGAATAAGAACTGTAGCAGGTGTGTTACCTTCTGTTTTATAGGTGATACACACCTGAGTGTTAGGTCCCTTGTCCATGGCCAAATAGTTGATAAATATCAAGCCCTGACTCCAAGTCTAAAGCTCTTGTCAAAACATAATTGCAGCAGTGAGTTCACTTTTATTGTAAAGAGTTTCTACCATTCATTCACTAATTCATTTAATCATTGCTCATTTCTTACAAAAATGAATTAATTTTATGTCTTCTCTCTGTCAGTTTTCCGCTATGCCCTGGGGATATAGCACTATGTTGGTTTGCTGCAAAAAAAGATAACAGACAGTAAATATATCATATTATTGCACCTCATGATAAATGCTGTAGTGACCAAAAATACTTTCTACTGTATAAATCTAAAAAGGAACTGTTTCAGATAAGAATGGTCAGGGAGGCCTCTTTAAGAGGTGACCACTGCAAGAGTTTAAGTAGAATTTCCCTGAGATGATCAACACTGAGCATGGTTAGTGATATGATGGGTATTGATCATTTCATGTGGCAACTTATTCCCAAACCCCACCAAACAAGAACAAAGAAAACTCAAGGTAGAAACATTGTCAGAATACTTCCAAAGAAGTAAATTTTGAGATGATAAAGCTTTTTGCAAATGTAAAATAAAGGTTCTTCTCAATGGAATAGGTATCTAAAATATTTCTTTTTCAAAGCAGGACACTGATTTAAGGTTCCTGTGCAAGTCAGGTCCACCTGTGCGGTGGGGATGATACATGGCTTTGAACTGAGTGGCTGCCCTTAAATCTGAATGTGGATGCCTCTGCGCCTTGCAGACAATGACTGCATTCAAGAAAATGCCCAGAGTTACCCTGTTGACCCCCAGGACTCTCTCTACAATGAGATTGTTTATGCTTTTAGGCCTCTTTAAACTCTATCTACTTTCAAACCTTCCCTGGGGTAGGATTTTGACTATGAAAGGATGGAATGGATAGAAAATAAGAACAAAATACCATAAAGGCACCCAGCTGGAATTATGAATGCCTGTTTGTTGTAGAAAAAAAAGAATTGTTGGAAGTCATATGGGTGGGATAATATGAAGTCTTTACTACTTTCTATTGCCTTTAAAAATACGACTTTAACTTCCACCTGAATTAATTTCCAAAGTGAGGGCAGCATTTCCATAACTTGTCTATTTTTTATTATCTCATTATCTCTTTGGAAGAAAAGATGCTAAGATGTAATTTGGCTTTTTGACAGCTTCATGAATTCAGTGGGGGGATCACTTCAAGTTATACAATATGAGTGATGGATATGTGAAATTTCATCCAAGAAAATAGATCTCATCTCACACATATTGAGATCTTGTAAAAGAGAAAAACCTTTTAAAGTAAATTTTAAAGTAAAATTCATTTTAAAGTAAAATTCATCTAAAACATTACTTTTCTTGACTTTAGTAATTAGTCTAAAATGTAATATATTCCCCAAATGCAAAAGTATAAAATATGATTCATGAAAGCTAAATAAAGAGACTCCCAAAAACTAGACCTTGAGTATTTAGTAATGACTTCACTGTGCTATAACATGCCACAAAGGCTGCCAATTGCCCTGTGTACTCTTTTCTAGGGCCTTGTACTTTAACTTGTTGGGCCTCTGGATCATTCTGCTGTGTGCAGTCTTCTCTGGATTAATCATGTATTCCTATTTCAAAGACTGTGACCCTTGGACTTCCAGCATGATCTCAGCACCTGACCAGGTATGAATTTGTCGTGTGCCCTGGAGTTCTGGCCATGACTGGGTAATGTTGTACCCATCCTCTGTTCTAGCCCCACCTATAGTGAGGTGTCTAACCCCAAGAACTTGGCTTCTTTTTTCTGCTCTTGGGTGATCAGCGGTTTGGGGTGTTGGCCAGCAAGTTACTGATGAGTTACTGCCTGGCAAGTGTAAGTGACTAGGTTTGATCTCTAGCACTACAAGAAAACAAAAAGAAGAGGAAAGGACCCTCACTTTGTCCCTGCGACTGGGCCTGAAGGCTGGTCAAGCAGGAGAGAGTGCTATGTAGCTATAAACTCATAACTATGATAGCTGCTGTGCACATTTTTCCTACAAACTTCCAGGTTGTGATTCTGCTGCAATTTAATATGGAATAAATGTCCCTGATGTGTGTAATCCTTGTGCTGTTGTCTTCCCAGCACAAAGCCTTGGGTCACTATTCTCTGTTAAATGTGGTTTTCATAGCTCCATTGGCTGGAGCATGCTCAGGAGGAGGAGTCACTCTCCTCCCCAGTCCTGGCTACAGCTGTCCAGCACTGCCCTGAAGAGCCTTCCTTCCTGCAGACCTGGCCAGAGTGCAACAATTGTACTTAGATTCCCAGGCATTTTTAAAGGCTTTAAGTGCTAAATTCAGGTTAAACAAATAAGAAATGGTATACATTGCAACCATAAGAGAAGTAAGTTCTTACCTCCTCTTGCTGAAAAGTTCCATCTCCAGTTTAGGTTCTGCTGAGAAAACCATTGATTCCCTCTCTGCCCCGTTTCTGCTTCCTCCTTAGCTGATGCCCTACTTTGTCATGGAACTATTCGACAAAATGCCAGGACTTCCAGGAATTTTTGTGGCCTGTGCCTTTAGCGGAACTCTGAGGTTAGTATACTGACGGCGTCATGACTGATGATAGTGATGATGACCGATGGTGACTGATGAGTGTGGCTGTAATAGTCAATTCCTCCCCCCTCGGCACTTGCTGTGTGCCAGCTTCTGTGCTGAATACCTTGCATTTGCTTATTAGTTGTCACACAGTGTAAGAGACTGAAGCTTATATACCATCAGTGCAGCGTAAGGAAACAGATGTAACAAGGTAGACAGCATATCTAGAATGAGGTAGAAAATGGCTGTAGTAGGATGTAAGCCGAGCTCTGCCTCCACTCTAGAACTTTCCGCTTATTTTTTAAGCTTCTCTGGTGCTGAATTGGTCACTTTTCCATCACAATATTTAAACATCTGAGGCAATTAACATATAAGAAAAGGGTACCTTTTGGCTCATAGTTTTTGGAGCTTCCAGTCCGTGAGGAAGCAGCAGTCACTGCAGGCTCACATAGCAAGGCAAAACCGCTGACCTCATAACACCGGAAGCAGAAGAGAGACAGGAAGTCAGAGGGGCCTAATCCCCTTTGGGCCGATGCCTCCCAAAGCATCCATCATCTCCCAATAGTATCACTGGGTTGCTAAGCCTGAGACACACAGAACTGAGGGGGACATTCAATGTCCAAACTGTACCATCTTATCTCTGTTCCCCGAGGCTGAGGCCCCTCTCACAAAGAAAAATACGTTGATTTCACGGCAAAGAACCCTAGCATCTTAAATGGCCCCAGTGTTGCTCGAAAGTCCAAATCTAAAGTCTCCTGCAACCCAAGGAAAATTCAGCTGTGAACCCTGTTTTAAAAAACAAGAGAAGTTGCATGCTTTCAAGATACTGATTCAGGGCATTTATTTCCATTTCAAAAGGGAGGAATAAGGAAATGATGAGTGAGTGGCCTAAGGCAAGACCAAGATGCAGTAGGGAAAATATTAAATCCTGAGGTTTGAAGCCTGGCATCTCGGGTGCATGGAGATGGGTGGTGTCCCATGGGCAAGGAAAGCTCCACCTCTGTGGCCTTGCTAAATACACCTTATTTCCATCACTGGCTTGAAATGTTACTTTGACTACATCTTACATTCTTCTATGTATTTGTGAACTTTTTAGGATTCGCTTTTATATTCCTCTGATCTGCCAGCTTATAGCTATGACAATCCTAATAATTTAATGATCATTAAATTTCAAACGTGACCAGATTTCTGAGAAGTCCGTGTCTGTGCATTAGTGTTCTTTCAGAGGATTGTCCTGACGTCTAGATTTTCTTCCCCTTAATTATTTTTAGTGGATTCTCTGAAGATTGATTCTATTCAAATAAGGATATTTGTGAGTATTTTGCTTTGTTCTCTTCGTGTTTAATAGCTTCTGCTTATCATCTTATGTAAGTGTGCTTTAAAAGCAGTGTAAATTAAAGTGATAGCAGAAATCTTTGTTTTATTATGTAGTTTAGAGCAGAGGTCTTGGGCTGTGATTTTGCACCACTTGAATTTAACACAGTTATGTATTTCACTATCTAAAATATTCCTACTCTAGAGGAGGAAGTAAATAAACTGCCTCATTTTTCTGCAAACAAAGCCCCATTTTTCAGGTGTGCTGAGAAGTTCCAGGCCCAATAAGCCCAAACTCGGTTAAGAAAGTTGGAGAACTTCAGAGCTTTTATGCAGTTCTGGTTCTGCTCCTTCCCAGTCTTTCCCATTTGCCTTTCTCCCTCAGTAATTCCACCCAACTCTGGTGGCTCCAGGTTGCAGAAGCAACAAGCTTGTCTTCATCTTCAGGCATCTGCATGCAGTTTTCCCTCCATCCTTGACATTCCGTCCCTACTCTGCATGGGTGTGCTCTGTGCCTACCTGTAGCTGTCACTTCCTAAGGGAGAGTCTTCTAACTATTGGTTTGGGTCTTTCAGTGCCTCCATAGCATGTTGTTATTTTCTTTCATAGCACTTTCCATCTGTAATCAGTCACATACATGGTTGTGAAATATCTGTGTTCTAGAGTATAAGATTCATGTCTTGCCAGATTATCATTGTATGTATGCCTCATACATGGAGTGAATAAAAAGATATGTGAAGAGTTTGACTTAATGAATAACAAACTCTGTTGACTCTGTGAGTTCAGATGATCTGTACTTCCTGCCTCCATTCCAACATAAGCACACACGCATAGTCCTTCTGCCAGCCTCCACTAACTCCTTAAATACTTGTTAAGGTGGAATAATGGGAATCATACCATGAAAGCCTGTCTTCTCTCTTGGGGTTTGTGGAAGAATTGAAAAAAGCATTAGCACAGAAGCCCAGCAAATGAACAGACAGCCCCTGTGGGGACCTGCGGGTCCACAGCACGGACTTGTGTCTGCATCTGTCTGCGCAGAGCCCTGCCTGGTCCCTGAATGATGGCAGGATGGGAGCTCAGCCTTACCAAGTTTGGACCATGTTCTTGCTCTTCTCTCCCTGTAGCACTGTGGCTGCCAGCATCAATGCCTTAGCAACTGTGACCTTTGAGGATTTTGTCAAGAGCTGTTTTCCCCATCTGTCAGACAAGATGAGCACCTGGACCAGTAAAGGCTTATGTAGGTACAGCTGATGAGCCTTCCATTTGGTATCACGAAAGGGACCTGGGGAACACCTCAAAATCCTGCGTGCACTCTACAGGATGCAGGTACAAATCCAAACGCATGCTGAGACACAGGAAGGATCTCATCTGTGCATTTCCAAGGGTGTAGACGCTCTTTCCTCTTCCAAAGATGCCAGTTGTGGCGGAGGTGGTCCCAGAAGGGGTGCTCATCCTTCCTCCTTCCACTAACCTCTCCAGACAAGCTCTGCTCATGCTGTGCTCCAGGGTCATCACATCTGCACCTGTTGGTGATGCCATGTTGATCATTTCAGTCTCCACACAGGAAGTCTGCTTGAACCACCCATCCCTCTGTCCAATAAAAACCAGCTTCTTTTCTTGGGAATTATCCTTAAAATCACACTTTCAGTGATCTCACTTTAAAGAACAATTTTTTTTGTAATAATAAATTTATATAATATGATTCTAATCAGTGAACCACATATTTCATAGATATATAATTTTATGCCTGGTTGTTTTGCCCTGGGAAACTGCAGTGAACACTTTTCTATGTTATTATGTCTTCTTTGAAAATAATTGTATTCCAATGATTAAATGATTTATAAATGATTCATGAATGACAGAGTGATTCATATTCTGTGAAATAGCTTATTTGCTTAATTTTATGATGGTTACTTTCTTAATTTCTTTTATTTTTTATAATAATGTGATTAAAAAGTCATATATGTAAATCTTTGACTGTATCTGTATGATTTTTACTCAGTATGAACTTCCAAAAGAAATTCAGGCTAAATAGTGCAAATTCACTGGCATTTCCTCATGATAAGAAAGACAATTCTAGTAGGGAGAATCAAAGATCATGTATGGTGGCAGTGAGCGAAGACATATTTCTTCATGTGATTTTTAGGAGTATTTTTATAAATTATCCAAATTAATGAGTAAAGGGCATCAAAATTTAACTTAATATTTGATTCATTATGCATTTATATATTTTCAGATGGTAATATTTGTATTTTTGTGAAAAATCTGTTTATACTTTATTTGTTGATGGGCTATTAGAAGTTTTACGTGTAAAATTTCTTTATGCATTAAACAAAAAAGGCTTTTATATGTCTGTTGCAGAATGCCCCCCGGTTAATTTTTTTAAAAATGTATGTATATTGGAAGTGGGAATCAAACTCAGGACCTTGTGCTTGCCAGGCAGGTGCTCTGCCACTGAGCTATATCCCTGGTCTTCAGAATGTGTTTTGGATATGCTGAAATACTGAGTCTACATTTTATCAAATATATGTATCACTTATTTTACTATTTCATTATTTCTTTGTACTTACAAATTTAGTCCATTGAAGTTTTAGTCATATATTTAATCATATTTCATCCTAGGTTACAAACAGTTTTATATTTCATAGCGGATATTCAATATATATACTGTTTATGCTTTAAAATGAGGATTTTAGTGGTTTTTTCTTAAATTGCCAATTTTCTTAGCATTACTTACCCAGTATTCCTCACTAGTTTTTAATATTTTTTTCAAATTAATGTAGAATATAAAGTTCTTTGTGTTAAAAGGATGTTTTACACTGTATACTTATTTTCCTTAAGTTATTTATCAGTTTCAGGACTAACACCATCTTTTAATCTTACAGCTCTGTAGTATTTTATTTATATCTGGTAGACCAATTTATCATGTTTAGTTTAAAAATCAAAGTTACTTCTATTGATATTTTCATTTAAACATAATGCTTTCAGCTCTCTGCACCCAATCATCCTTCTAGATTAATTTTAAAATTATGCTCTGGGCATTAAACTTGACAGAGTATTGGGGAGGGTGGACATCTTTGTACGCCTCCTGCCCAGCAGTATCACTAGCGCTTTCCATTTAGCCATGCATTTTCTAACCGGCCTTTGGATCAGATGCATGTTTTCCTCTTTCAAGGCCCCGCCTCTTCCTTATCCCTGCTCTTCTCCTTCCCCTCTCTCTACCCCTCCTTCTCCTCCTTTCCTTGACACCGTGATGAGACCCTTTCCCTG
Organism: Dinomys branickii; assembly: GCA_004027595.1. NCBI lineage: Eukaryota > Metazoa > Chordata > Mammalia > Rodentia > Dinomyidae > Dinomys > Dinomys branickii. The sequence continues at coordinate 149,788 of PVLD010000757.1, read as the reverse complement.
TAATATCATCTATTACCAATATATGCAAGCTTTTTTGTAATTTGCTCAACTCCTGCCGGTTCACACAATTTAAATTGGTTTGCAGGAAGCACAATTATTGGTGGTAAATATTGATAGCTGTATCGTTATTTGCTTGTTCATTTGTTTGGAGCTGCTGTCCCATTACATCGCCTCAAACTCAGTCCTGTCCCAACTCCCCTGCAGCTAGATCTCCCCTTGTGTCTGACTGTTCTCGTAATACAAGTCGCTTCTTGGGTACGTCCTCCATTTTTTCTCTTGTTTTCATGACTATTTTTCCCTTAGGTACATAAAAAGCTCACGTTTTACTCAGTGTTATTTTGAAATTTCTGAAACCTAAATCCCTTATAATAATAATTTTAATCCACCTATTGTGCTTTGTTCTGTGTATTTTATTCTAAAAATTGACTATACGGCCAAGTTTAAAAGACTTCCCCTTGAACTCCCACACCTCCCACACTTGCTTTCCCCACTGGCATCTCCCTAACGTTGCTCTGCATCCACGCATCCAGCTCTCCGTCCACCCACTAACCCATTCTACTTTTGAAACACTTAAGAATAATTGCGGAAATCCACACATTTCCCCCTAATTTTAGCATGCCTATTGCTAACAAAATTCAGTGTCGATTTCAAATTGTTTTAGGAATATAAAAAAGTCACCTACCATGAAATGAGAAAACGCTATGTGTGGATATGCTCAGTCTGCCAAACGCATGTACCTACGTAACCCAACTACTTTTTAAGATACAATGCTTTGCTGTCACCATGGAAACCTCTCCTGTGCCACTTCTGTTAATTGTCTTCTCCTGTTGCTCTGTGACAGCAAATAACATGGCTTTTCCTTGATAGACTAATTTCACCTTTACTCAAATTTTATACAAGTAGGATCACAGAGTACCCATTCTTTATTTGTAAAAAGACTTATTTCACATCACAAACTTTTTGAGATTTATATTATACACGTTGCTTTGTGTATCTACAGTTCTTTATTTTTTATTGCTGATGCTGACTATGCCATAGATGGGAATCACACTTTTGCATATATCAGAGAAGGACAGGTTCTGTTTTTGTTTTTGTATTTATCTCTAGCCAGTTCTCAGCATCTACAAAGGATTTGTTCCAAAGTACTCTGTGGATGTCAAAATCTAAGAATAGGGGCTGGGGATATAGCTCAGTGGAATAAGCGCCTGCCTAGCAAGCGAAGGGTCCTGAGTTCGATCCCCAGTACCGCCAAAAAAAAAAAAAATCTAAGAATAACTATATAAATTCCTCATACAAAGTGGAGTAGTATTTGAATATAACCTATCACATCCTCCTTTCATTATCTCCAGATTACTTATAATACTTAATACAATGTTATTTTGGCTTGTGCCTAGACGTTGCCCCAAACCCTGATGCAGTCACAGGTGGGAATTTTTCAGAGGTGGCTGGATCTAGAGTGTGATGCTGGAGTTGGTTCATGGTACAGTGCTAGACTCAATGGCACTAGAATTAAGGGTGTGGATGCTATCTGCCCTAAGTAGCCTGGATGAAATATGAGGGATAGAAAGAGCTGTGGTCATCCCTTGTTGCTTTGTGACCTTCTGCCCACCATGAACACTTTCTCCTCTGTCATGCCTATTGGCTATGCCACCCTGCTGTGAAGCTGGCTGTGTATGGACTGAAACTACAAAATGTGAGCTAAATAATCTTCCCTCTTTTGATTTTGGGTCTAGGGCATTTTGTCTCAGCAATGAGAAAAGTAACTAAGATAAATGTCAACACTGTACTCTAATCTTTGGGGAATAAGAATAAGAATAGAAGTCTGTACATGTTCTGTACAGATACATTTTAAAAAATATTTTCAGTCCACAGTTGGTTGAATTTGTGGATGTGGGACCATGGGTATGGAAAGCCAACTGTATTATTATTGTGGGATCTATGCTGTTTCAGTTTAAGGTCATTACAAATAATCTTGTGCAAGTCTTTTTGTGAATGTGTTTTCATTGCTTTTTGGTAAAATGCTAGAGGTGAAATTTCTAGGACTATCGTGGTTTTTAATTTCCTTTTAGTGATTTCTTATCACACCTGAATGAATCATCATTTAAACTTGTTTTGCCCTCTTTTGCGTTTTAAAAATCTCATTTGTTTTCCCTTGACTTATACTTCCTTGCTTTATTGAGCCTAGATAATCTTCCATCATACTCGAACTGCCGGTTTTAAATGCTCGTTTTGATGATGGTTCTCCAGTTGAATTATTTCCAGAAGTTATACTATTTACTGGGTATTGGAAGTTTCTAGATTAATATATTCATTCCCTTCCTTGACCTCACTTTCTCATATGGATGCCAACTACACAGCTGCTAACGTGTGCTAATTAGTTGCTAATTGTTTTTCTCTACTCACAGTCTGTTTGCACTAATTGCAGAGGGTAGTTTTCCCCCCTCTCATCTTTATTTCTGTTTGTGAGGTGATACACTCTTGGTCTCAATGGAACCCTGTCTTTATCACTTTTCTTATAACTGGGACACGGTACCTGACACCCACAGCTTAAAAGAGGAAGTTCATTTGGGCTCTGTCAGTAGAGGTTTCAGTCTGTACTGGGCTGCTCACGGCAGGGCAGCGCGGCAGAGGGGCTGGTGGAGGAGAGCTGCTGAAGGTGTGGTGGCCAGGAAGCAGACAGAAGTGAAGGGAAGAGGCAAGGAGGAAGAGAATCCCTTCAGGCCACGCTCCAGTGACCTGCCTCTTTCAACAAGATTCCATCTCCAGAAAACAAATTAGCTGTCAGCTCCCATAATCCAGCACCCTTCGCAGGGTCTGGACTATGACTTCATGAGTCTCTTTGGGAACACGTAAAACCACAAAACTTTCCATTTTCCTTAAAGTCCCACCTATTCATATTGCTAAAATCAATTCTTTATTGGTACAAAATAGCAGAAATCCTAAATTGAAGGAAGACTGCCCTAGAATCTCATTTGAACAAAAACCTGTTGGCCCAGCAAGATGGCAGTCAGCAAGAAAGAGAAAACACTCCTTTCATTCTTTCTCCAGGCAGGTGGAGTGCTCCTTTCACATGAAGCAATGCAGAACCAGAGCAAATGCTCTTTTCTTAAGTCTAACCATCTATGTAAAGATAATGGCAACCATGTCAGAATTCTGACAGGTGCTTACTGGTCATACTTGGTTTGTTGTGTTCTTATGAGTTCCTTTTTTTTTCTTTGCTTATGGAGAAGTTAGAAAATGTGGCATCAAAAATTGCTATCAATTGCTATCTGATTTCAAGAGTGAGTTTGCCATAATGAATATCTGATCAATTCACATATATTAAATTGGAAACAAAATAATAATACAGTAATGACAAACACTTAGCACATAGTACCAGATACTCTTCTGGATAGAGCTATTTGGGTAGATTGTTGGATGAGTTAAGCTATGGTGTTTAGTCCCTTGTTAGAATGGGAGGTCCTTGAGGTAGGAGTCAAGTTCTAATTTTACAGCACTGGTGCCTAGTTACGGCCCAGACTGTGGTTGGAATTCAATACAACTGATCCAATCATCATGTTGGAACCTGAGCTGGGCTTTTAGCTGGCACAGAGTTCAGAGACAATGGACAAAGCAGGCTTCTGTCCGTCTCTGTCACTGTGTCTGTCTCCGTCTCCACATGTTGGTCTGCCTCTCCTTCTCTTAGTTTATGTGTTAACGTGGGAATTCAAGATGTACTTAGACATGCTTCTAAGATGATTTTGAAACAAAGGTGGACAAAAATCGATGATATTTTTAAAAGATCATTTGAAATCACTCATCCCCTTTAAAAATGACTAAAACTACATGCTGCCTCATTATGTGCGCTCGTGAGCTCACTGAACGTGGTAACTGAAGCTCCTGTGCTGACAGCGGACAAAGCAATTATTATGACCTTTATGTGATATAACTGAGGACATTGGTGATGATGTGAATAAACAACTGAAGGGAAAAACCAGAAAAACTTTCCAAGATTGCTCCCCTCTGAGGAGAGTGAGCACAGTGTTATGCAGAAATTTAAAGGTGAAAATCTGCCTGGATTTCAAGGAGGTTCCTTTCTTCCCTTCTTAGCTGGTGAGAAGTTGCCCTGGAATAAACTCCCACTCATTTTGAGTGGCTCTGGTTGGTTTCTTTCCACATTTTCCTCTTGCTTCCATGTGACGAATTTCTTCTGAAGTCTTACAAAGCCCTGTTCATTCTGCCTGTTGTGCAAGAGGGTATGCTTGGCAGAGAGGTCTCTTCAGGGCCGGTCCTGTGGCGGCAGCACGGTCCTCACTGCTGCCCCTTGGAGTGAGACACATTTCTGCCTGGGGCTCAGGGGATGCCTCCAGGCCAAGAGTCTTTGGGGGAAATTTAAGGTCACACATTTTCTCTCTTCCAGGTCTCCTGTTTGGTGTTCTGTGCACGTCCATGGCTGTGGCCGCTTCCCTCATGGGGAGCGTCGTACAGGTAACACAGGGGCGAGAAGTCACAAGTTCACACGTGACTCCCCCCTCTCTTTTCTCATGTGTGGCCCATGCCTCAAGCCCTAGCGCTCACACTGATTGATGTACACGTGGTTTGAATGTGATCAACATGCTAAATGTCAACCAAATGGATTTTAGAGACAATTGAAACTAGTAATGGGATAATGACAAAGTGCATTCTGTTAAAATTAGAAAGTCCAAATCCTAAGAAAACCTTCCAAAGTGTAAAAACAAGAACCACTTACAAGTATGCAGTCTTAGTGTGTTTAGGTACAGGCTTACATGTGTCACCTCACTTGGTCTCCATCCCTTCTGTCAGAGGTGGTGTAACGAATGCACCGATTTCCTAGATAAAGAAACTGAAAATGATCCCACAGTCCCACCCCTGAAGAGGAGTGGAACTAGGAGACAACCCTCCTCTATTATCCACGCTGAGTTGCTTCTTGTATGTCCCACCCCCAGCTACATAAAGCATCAGGCTGAGAAGGAGCCCAAGGATGGTTCTTTAACCACCTTCCCATTGCGAATGGGGACAGGAGAGGATGAAAATATCCTGCTTGTGTTTTTCTCACAGTGGCTCAGAGTTCCTGACCACTCTGCCCCACTTGCCAAATTGTCCAGCTCAGAAGTGATCAGAGAAGTAAATCTTCAGATGCTACTGCAAACTTCTCAGTTAATCTCTTTTGTGTCTTTGTGAGATTTGAGCACTTTTTAGGTATTTTTGGCATTGAATAGGTTTTCAATAAATGTGGCTTTGCTCAGGAACAAGTCAGAGTAGATAGTAATCACCTAATAGTGACTAGTCATAACAATTTATAGAAGAGGACCTATAAATTCCTCGATTAGCAGTAAGGCAAATTAATGCCATTGCTCATAGAATGCTAGTAATTGTAGAATTCCTGTCACCAGTCCTAGTAAACAAGGAATTTATGGAGTGGTGTGTAGTTTTCAGAGCAAATCCTACCTGAGGAACGCTTACACTGATTTTATTATTTTCTTGTTAAAGTTCAGGGACATGTCTGGGAAAGGTGAGTGATGGGATAATTCACTTGTTTGCAGGAGACAGCTTTTAGCTAGAAATCTGGTGCCTTCCCTAATAAGCTAGGAGACTTCCTTGCTAAAGCAGCTGCTTGATAAGCTCTTTGCAACATTTGAGGCACTCAGAAAGCTCCTCAACCACGCAGAACTGGCAACTTGCAGATTTGTTTCTAGCATCCTCATAAACGTTTTTAAAGGTTTGTTTCCCCAGTATGTGGAACCCTATTTCCCGATTTTCTCTGATACTTTTCTCCTCTCTTTCTTTCTTTTCTTTTCTTTTCTTTTCTTTTCTTTTCTTTTCTTTTCTTTTCTTTTCTTTTCTTTTTTCTTCTCCCCTCCCCCCTTTTCATTGCAACTAGCACTTACACTTAAGAGAGTGCCACCCTTCCACTTTGGTGATCACTGAATTGTTATCCTTTGGAGATATTTGCATTTTCAGAAATGATGCTATGAGGGGCTATGGAACAGGCCAGGATAAGTGGGAAATGACACTTACAGTCATCTGGGGGGCGTGGAAAGGACCTACCTACTTGTGCTCATTCAACAGAGTATCCTGGGCCCCTTTCCACATTGAATAAAATGTGTGCCATGCAGTTCAAATAAGAACCTGATCTCATTCCTGGGTGAGGTATTTTTCTCTGAGAGGCCACTCATTTCTCTGAGCTCATCTGGAATTTGATGGATACAGAAAGACACCTGCAATTTGCTTGTTTAATTTGTCAAACATCTGGGCCATGACGAATCTGATGAATCAATACATTCTGATCTCCTGTATATAATGAAACAAGCCCCAGTCCTACCAATGTAAGAGAGCCAGGTTTTATCTGATGTTCCCTCAAACCACCCTCTACTTTCAGGATGTGTCTGTGGGGATCTCAGTTCATTTTATGTTGCTTCTTCAGTGCTAAGGTATTGCTTTGCTTTAAGCATTTATAAAAGCCATTCCAAAGAACATCCTGTTGTGAAAAACGCTAACGGAGTAGTGTTCCAGGGTGAAAGACTCTGAAACATGCTGCATGCTGCATCCTCTCTCATACATCCACGGCACACCTTAGCCTGTTCAAGGCTCTGGGGAACCCAATACCAATCACACCTTTCTCACTGCACCTGTGGGACTTGGAGCTTTCCTAGGATTTGGTAGAAGGGCTGTGCCAGAAAGCAGCAGCCAGTTCTCCCATGAATAAGGGGTCAGCAGAACATCCACAGGGAGGTCACTCTTCCCAAGATGCTTCTGCCTGAGTGTTATCAGCTGTTTCTTTGCAGTTCTGTGGTGACTTTGAGACACATTTTAGAAAGTACTCTTTAGATCTTAGGCCATTCTGACAATCAGAGCACATGGCTCAGTAATCAGGGCTCCGGAGCTGGGGAAGGGGGTAATAGCAGGAATACAGAAGGAGAGCAGTCCATGTTCGGGGCCTCCAGCATGAGCCCCATGGAGGTCAGGCAGTACTTTAAGCCTTTTCTTGGATTCCACACTGAATATTCTTTAGAACATTCAGCCAACCCAAGGCAAGTAAACCAAACCTTGAGCAGGTATAATGTCGCTCCCTTGTATATGAGATGTGAGGCACAGACAGTAATGGAAATCACCTTACTAAAGCCCCAAAGCAGCCTCCACCTCTGAACACATCACTTAGCCTTTGGCCTCTACTTGTAGGAATATCACAGATTGGATTTGCACTTTGAGGAGCAAGCTGAGTTAGATGAATTTTAACTCCTCTTCCAATTAAATATGAATCTGGCAAGAAGGATAAAGATTAAAATTTTTTCTTCTACAGTGCAGAAATATATGCACAGATTATAATTGAATACATACATGTATATGCATATATTTAAATCCAGAAACTCTTATGTTCTTTTTCCCCTGTGTTCATGAACAGGCTTTTGGCAGTTTTTCCCATAAGGAGATATAAATATGTTTACTAGTTTATTGACTTGCATATGTATTCATTCATAAATCCCAAATTCAGAAAGCACAGAGTGGTAAGTCACCCAGTTGCTCTGAAGGCCAACCCCACCCTTATCTTGCTTGCCTCCCTAAATGGCCCAGACTGCGAAGGCCAACATCACTCTTATCTGGCTTGACAGGGACCAGATGTTCTGCTAGTCAGCCACAATGGCTGTTCCAGCACTAAACATGCTCCACAGAAAAAGCCTTAAAGACCCCTGTGCTTTGTGCAGTTGGTGGCAGCCTTGGTCTGCTGGGCAGCCCCACTCCTTGCTCTTCCACCATAATAAAAATCCTTCTTGGTTCTGTATCACCTGGCAAGTAGGTGGCGCCTGGGGAGCAGGAGACTGACATGAGATCTTCAGTGCATTGTTTTCTCGGCCTCTACCTGAAAGCCCTGTACATGCCTTAATGGGACGGCATAGGAAACACTGAGAGTAGTGCTCTAAGCACAAACTACCACTGAGCTATATCCACAGCCAAAAATTCCTTTTTGCTAAGATAAAACAAGACTGGTCAGTTAATTCCACCTTGAGTGAAATGCAATTATGCAATTTACCAGCTTTTACTCTTTATAAGCACACATACACACACACACACACACACACATGCACACTCATATACATACACAGGCACAGGTGTGTGTGTATTTTCTTTTTCTTCTTTTACATAATTCTTACTGTTGGACCCACAACTGACTTACAGAAGTGGGCAGTTGATGAACAGTGCAGTGAGTATGTAGGGTTGGTGTCATCCAGGGTCCAAGGAGGGCGGGTCCCGGTGAGGCCCAGAGGCAATAAGAGGTGGTTTACCAGTTGCCTTTGTCTCACAGGCTTCCCTCAGCATCCACGGCATGTGTGGGGGACCCATGCTGGGCTTGTTCTCCTTGGGACTCTTGTTTCCTTTTGTTAACTGGAAGGTAAGTGTTCTGCTCTCCTCTTCATAATTCTTACCTCAAATTACACCTTGGTGCTTTCTTTCTCCTCTCATCCCTATGTGGAAAAGCTATTTGTCTCTGCCAGGATGAGTTCCGATAGAAGTTAAACAAGTGTTGAACCCTCCCATACCTGACTTCAGCGAAGTCATTTTAGAAACAAAAAAACACACAAAAGGGAAGAGGTGTTCATGAACTACAATATGGCTTGGCATCCATCCAAACTGACTCTTTAAGGGTGACATTGACTCCTCTCTAAATCAAGGGTTCACAAAATGCACTTTAAAAATGAAGTGGATTCAGAGATAGTGTGTTAAAATGTAATTCAAATTTTGAAAATTTATGTGAATTTCATTTTTTCTCTAGTTCCCTAACCTATCTTATTGAGCTAATTAATTTATGTATGCAGGGCAGAGGGACAAGCCTGGTTTTCTTTTGTCCACTGGAACTTGCTCATGGCGCTTGCCTGGCAAACCATTAATATGTTTTCAAGTAGATGTTGGGTGGAAGGCTGTGTAGAGTACGAGTCAAAGTGAACATTTATTTGAAAAAGCAATACAATGATATTTTTAAAAACACTTACAAAGCTTTATAATTTTCTCAGTCCAACAACATCATCATCTACATATTTATACACGTGTATGTTCAGAAAGGCTTTGGACTCCAAGAACCCTGGCTCTGTGTTTATGTGTGTACTTCAGGGCACCCCACACATCCCTAGTCAGCTCACCTGAGAGGAGCTGTGGCTCCCTGGTTGCCCCTAACTTCTCCTTGATAAGTCTCCTAGGCTGGGTAAGGAGAATGGTATGCGAACCATATCTGCTGCTCTCCTATTAGGGCTAGTATTTTTGGTTGTAGGGATATTGATGTCCTCGGGGATAATGCAGGAAGAGTATTCCTGAGCCCTCAAAATCTACTCAGTAGCTACCTGAGATTTCAGTGGATTGCATACTTTAATTTTAGTGGGTCATAGACTAAATCAAATAAGAGTTCTGTTTTGTGACCTGTGAATACCGTATTACCTCAAACTCAAATGTCAGTGTCTCAGTCTGCCCTGAAAGACAGCCAGCGTCTTTGTTTCACTGTTGTCTGTGGTTGCTTTTGTGCTGCAATGGCACAGCTAAATGGCTCTGACAGACACTGTGTGGTGCTCAGATCATAAGATATTGGCCTGGCTGTGTACGTACAAGTGTGCAGTGCTCCAGTCTAAGTCAAGGAGCAAGTGTTCAAATCAGCCACAGTGCGTTAATTTTCCCAAACAATAGAGAAAGCATGCTGGTGCTTTTTTCAAGGATTCCTTGTTCTGATGCTAGAGAAGCCAGCAAGTCGTTTCCTCTCACACAGAGGGTCCAGCTTTGTAGCCCAGACCAGAAGCCTCAGTGGCCATTTTTCATGCTCTTGAGTTCTGCAAGAGAGTCTGTTTCACTCACTGGAGAAATTAGTCCTTCAGTTCTCGGGGCTGGGGATTTAGCTCAGCAGCTTAAGCATCTGCCTGGTAAGCTTCAAGGTCCTGAGTTCGATCCTGGTACCGCAAAAAAAAAAAATAAATAAAACAATGAATAGTCCTTGAGTTCTCATTGTTTCTCCAGAAATACAGCTCTCAAACAACAGGGCTGCTAATGCTGCTGGCCAGTATTTAATTCAAACAAAACGTATAAACTCGGAGAATCAGGGGGCTTTGTGAGCTTTTCTGTGCGATCAGTGTTAGTACAATGTCACTGCATCATCTTCATTATCTGAGGTTTCCCTTAACTTCTGAATTTCTTCTGCAAGAGTTTAAACTCTTTTAAAGTAATAAAAACCAGAAGCTAATAGGAGAAAAAAGTTCTCAGAAATTGAAATATAGTCATTGCTATGAAATGCTCCAGTATCTTAGAATAAGGAACAACTTATTCCACAAAGTGTTCTGCGGCCGCTGAAATGGAGGAGATGCGGGCCTCTCCCAGGATGCAGGTGGACAGCCCCTGTGTCTGGGCCAGAGGACTCCTCGTCCCGTTGTTCTTGCCCCAACAGCTTTGTCAATCTCGTCAACTTGTTTCCTTTTTTCACCGTCAAGGGTGCACTAGGTGGCCTCCTTACTGGAATCACATTGTCATCTTGGGTGACCATAGGGGCCTTCGTTTACCCTGCACCAGATTCTAAATCACGGCCTCTGCCTTTGTCAACTGAGCAGTGTGTCCCAACAAACCTGACCACATCAGCACCTTCAGTCTTCCCCAGCAGGTACCTTGACTTGAAAGTTGGTCCCAGCCCTGGAGGGTGGGCAGCAGGCTGGAGAGAAGTGCTTTGCTCTAGGGGACATGTGCTGAGAGCTCCCCTGTGTCCTGGGGGAGTAACATTGCAGCTCCAGAGCCAGCTTCCTGCAGGGGCTCTTCCAGTACACAGGTGCTTGGGGGTGACCTGGGCGAAGGTATAATTGGAGGTCTCAGTGTAGTGGAGGTTGGGAAACAGATGGACGGTCTGACGGTCAGAGGGTCCTTAAAGAAGAAAGGGTCCCAAAAGAAATGTTTCAGGGGCTACGAGAAGAAACAGTGTAGGGGGTGGATTTAGGGGCCCTGCTGTGAACCTAGAGTTTGATGACTATATGAACACAGGGATTAACAAAAGATTTTCCTTTCTAGGTCTGACTCAGGTAAATGATTAGCAATACCAAAATATAGGAGACACTGTGCTATAGGGAGAAGACCACTAACTTGAAATTTAGAAACATTCTTGGATTGGATTTTGTTCTTACTGTTTACATAATTTCTATCACAGGGCAAATCAGTAACTTTTCACTTCTAAAATTCTTGGAGCCCTTGACTAAAGCATATGGGTACTAGCATCTAATCCAGCGAGTTCCATGAAGATTAGATGGAATATAAATTACATGTCTTCACATGTATAAAGATCTTATAATGTATAATTATTCTGTGTAATATATACATATATGGGAAGTGCAGGATTTGTGGTCTTTTTTTCTGGTGAAGTCCTTAGGATTCAGGCGGCTTTTTTTTTCTGGTTCTCATCAATAGTCCCTGCAGTTTTTCCTATTTATAGTCCACTTCTTTTGTCTTCTGGAATCCACTCTGCTATCCTTGAACCTCTAAGGAAGCTTTTATTTTTAAAAGAATGCCTTTTAGTCATTCTGCCTACAGCTTTAGAATACTTCCTCTTTCAAAGCCCAGATTAGGACCCCCACTATGTGTCTTTCTCTATAAGATATATAGTAACTTCTAAGATTCTCAGGATTTGGAAATAATTATTCTAATGCAATTATTCTTTGATTCTTAAAGCTTTCCTATAACATTCACTTCTTGAAGTCCTAGTGTAAAATGACCAGCAAGATAGAAGCTGTCACCTCCTCTGGCAGCATAAACATGGCGGGGACTGCCTGTGTGTCCCTCACCGTACTCTACCGCTGTTTTCTCTGGTATTTTCTCCTCTCGTCCCTTTCCTCTTTTCTCTTCTGTCTTCCTCTTTGATCAGACTCTTCTGTGTGTTTACTACACAATAAACTCTTGAGGTCATGTGGTATGCTGCCATGTTTGTATAAGGGAAGCTGAATGAAGAAAACATGAAATCAATTCAGTTTGCTTCCACCCCCTTCCTCCTCACTGGAAATCAGGATTGGTCCTGCCCTTATCCTGCAGCTCACTTTGGGGAGCAGTAAGGAGCTCCCCTTACCTAGATGCCACACAGTCCTGCAGTGGTGATTCTGAGCCCAGGTAGAGCAGGCACACCAGCACACAGGAGGGCATCACTAGCATAATTTCACTCATACTCTTGCTGTGCATTCCAGAAGAGGCCATGTTTATAAATGGTAGGTGAGTCTTCTGCCAGGACATTATTTTCAAGGTTGAACCAAAGCACTCACATCCAAAACCTATCAGTTTTTAAAGGGACACATTTCCCTGAAATGTAAAATTAAGCCGACAGCATTTTGGCCTTGTTTTCCCAAGACCTAGTGACACGACAGCCAAAACATTATTCCAGGAAGTTTAGTCCGAACCATTTCCACAGGGATCTGCACATAGGCTGTGTTTGCGTTGCTCCTACCTCAGTCACATAGCAGAACAGGGTCATCCCTTCTTCTGGGAGAGACCTGCAGGGAGCACCCTTTTTTCTAAGGTGTTAGCTCCTTGAAACTATATCCTAAATGGAGAACCTGCTTTGGAATGTAGTCTAGAATTCAACATGGAAAACTGAGCAGGGGTGGGGGTGGGGGGTCCCTGCTGCCCAGTCATGGACCTTCCATTACTTCCACTTTCTTCAGTTTCTCTCTAAATCTCATGCTCACACAGTATCAGCCTCCTTGTACTTCCCAGCTGACTATTCTGCTTTTCTCCTCCTTCACATACTTTTATCCCCTTTTGCTGCAAAGTCCTGTTCCTGCCTACCCTTGTTTTCTGATTTCCTGCTGACATTTCTTTAAGACTGAGCCAGGCATCATTTCGCACCTCAGCCCAGCTTCAGCAGGCTTTCCGAACGCTCTCCTAGTGCTTCGTTCCTATCTCACCAGGCACCATCAAGTTCATTTTGTGCTTGCGTGTTGGTTCCTTTATGTAGGCAAACGTCTGTCACAATTCCTGGTGTGAAATGCAGGCTTCATAAATATCTGAGGAATGAATAATACCAAAGGAATGGGTGATGCAGTCCTCATGGCAAAGCTTGTAATTTAATACATACATTGCACATTTGTAATTCACAGGGGAATTATATTGAGTGGAATATCAAAACACACCTAGTTTATAACTCACTCATCTTTTTAAAAAGAACCAAATGGCAAAATATTTTGAGTGCTATAAGGCTCAGAAATGGGTCTAGGCGATGCCCCGGGTCTTGTGGAGCAGAACCTCAGGAGGATGGCACTACTGAGACCTACTGTTGTCCTCCACAGACCGGAACTAGCAGACACCTGGTACTCACTCTCCTACCTGTACTACAGCGCAGTGGGCTGCATCGGATGCATCCTTGCAGGACTGTTCATCAGCTTCGTGACAGGTCAGTTACTGGATTCCTTTCTTTAGGACAAACGAAGACAGGGATTACTTAGTGCATTGTGGACCAGGTGGCTGTGCTATTGCTTAGAGTGCAGTTACTGCAAAAAGTGTTCTGCTTAGAAAAATATGCCTACTCTCTCCTAGCAAATATACAAATGCTTCCCCTTGATCATTAATTAGGTGGTGTGACAGAAATACAGTACATATATAATTTCTTTAAAAATGTTTATGGTAAAAAATACGTTACTGTCAATCCCCATCAAAATTCTCTCTTTTGGTTTGAACACACTCATCCCACTTTTCTTGCCACTTTCTGAAGCAGCTCTTGCAGTCTTCTTTCTTCACGGTCTTTGTTTGCACTGTTATAGCAGCCTTGATGTCTTCAACTGACTCAAAACATGGCCCATTCATGGTCATTTTGATTTTGGGAAAGAGTCAGGAGTTTCAGAGTGCCACCAGATAAAGTGAATAAGTATGTGAGGATCCGCTGGGATGTTTTTATAAGCCGGCCTTTCTGTTGGATGACACTCTGCAGCCACACTCACCGAGACATGAAAAAGCCCTAGAAGAGCTGTTTCCGAAAGTGGTGAGAGTAATGGGATAAGTGTGTTCAAAGTGAGGGGGAGGGTTCTGAGGGGAATTCATGGCAATGTGTCTTTCATTGTAATACATTTTTAAAGTTAAAAGTTCACTGCGTATTTTGATCACCTTCTATCTCTATTTCTATCTCTGTCTCTACCTCTATCTGATTCTTAGCATGTATAATATATATATTAAAAAGACAATAATATACTCTGAAATATGCCCCAGAGACCTGAGTACCAAAAATCCCTTATAAGTTAGCAATCACTAAAGCGAGTTCAATAGGAAGAATGTTTCTTTTCCCTTGCTTCTAGTAAGAGACTCCTACTTTTCCCTTGACCATCTCAGCACCCCTGGGATCAGTCTTGGCTGCCCTGCTAGAAGGGTAGAGGAGACTTTTCCCATAGCCCCTGCCTAGGTTGTATTCTGGGAGCCACAGTGGGGTCATGGAGCTCTCTGTAGTGGCCAGTTTAGCTGTGAGGCCTTTTCCTCATCAGTGTTAACCATCCATGTTTAAATTGCAGACTCTCCCGTGGGTCAATGTGCTCTTTGTGCCAAAACCCAGGAAGGATGAGTAGTGCTGCTCGGAGGTTGAGGGGATGGCGTGGGGCTCAATGGGCTTTCTGTGCTATTGTCTGGCGTTCCTATTGGGAGGACTCAAGAAACATAGATCAGTTTGTGCATTTGTGCACTAAGTGGCTGTCTTCATTTTGGGTTTATCACAAAAATTCTTCCCAGAGGGATGTGTCCACCTTCTCCAAGCTCTACCTTTCTGGAGTGTGTATTTTTCCTAGATAAATTATTAAGGTATTCTACTTGTACTCTATCATTATGTACCCATAAGTAGTCTCACTACTCAACCCAGAATCTACACAGCAGCATTTCTGCTGAGTGAGTACAGAGAAGCTATGTGGGGGGCTCCAGCACCATGGGATTCTATGCATGACGTTTCATTTAAACTAAGAATGTCTTGGGGATGATAAGGAATACAGCACCAATTTTAGAAGCCCAGCTGTTCATGCGACAGTGACTGCCTATCTCTCTCTTTTTTTTTTTTTTTTTGTGGTACTGGGGATCGAACTCAGGACCCTGCGCTTGCCAGGCAAGCGCTTATTCCACTGAGCTATATCCCCAGCCCTGCCTATCTCTCTCAATGAAACCTTGTCCAAATTGTGCCCCAGCACCATTGACACCAGTGAGGCTTCCTTGGTGCTAGAGGGACACACTCACGAGGTCTGGGAGTCAGGTGTTCATCCTCACCAGAAGGCAGCACACATTTCAGGTGCCTGCTTCAAAAGCACACAGAAGGATGAGGCTTCCCAGGCTGTGCCTTTTCCAGCTGTGTCAGAGCTGACATGTTCCTGTGTCCATGCAGCAGCCCCGCCTTCCACTTGGCCTGAAATATCCTTTGCCATCTTGAGTGTAGACAGCTGTGCTGGTATCAAAGTCTGTATTTTCTTCTACTCCAAATGACTCAAGTCTTAGTGAAACAGACTCAGCCTCCACTCTACCAGTGCTCTCCCAGAGTCTACTTATGATGCTAAATCTTTGGGGAAAATACGCCAGATGTCCCCACTTCCTAGTGCCTGTCTGACCAGGTGAGGTCCTAACGCTAGCCTGACACTTTGACACCTTCACTAGTGGCTTTTTGTAGATATTTCATACTAACCACTGGATGCTGTTTTTTAAAGGTGTATAGAGTATTTACCTATTTATACAATAGGGTCAGTAGAGCCTTATGAGCCTGTTCCCAGGCTGTATTTTATTTCAGTCTTGCTTAGTCTTTTATTTTCTTGCACTGGTGCCGAGCAGTTCTGGAAGTCCTCTCTCATCTCTGACACTGTGCCATCGTGGTTGCCCTCACGTTTCCCTCTCGTGGTCATTCTGATTCTGGGAAGGAGCTCCAGGTCCCGCAGTGTAGAATATGGCAAATAAGGCAAAGGAGGACACACTGGAGTGTTTTACACGCCGTCTGTGGCAGTAGTGCCCACATATTTTTCATCACACCTCATAAAGACACTCACAAAAGACTCCCAGAACTACTTTAGAAAGTGGTGAGAATGATGGGATGTCTTTGAAGCAAGGGGAGTATTTTCAGGAAGATTCATGGTAATGAGTCTTTTATTGTAATAAATTTAAAAAACTTCGGCATTCATTATATATTTTGATCACAGTACATAAACACACACACATACACACACATACACACAAACCTTTTTTCTAATAAAATTTCACAGACACTGTCTTCTCACCCAGGTTTCTGAAATTTTGTGTTCTCCCCTTAAATCCTCCCTGTTTGAGTGTCTCCTTTCTCCAAAGTCGTCGTTTTTCTAGAAGGAAATAGAATCTGAATCCATATGAAGCAAACAACTCTCTCTTTGTTAGCAAATCTCAAGTCCTGCCCTTAGAGGCAAACGATCTACCTTATTTATTGGAGTGTTTAATACTTTCCTGGTCTTTTTAGGGACAAAGATCTTCTTTGTTTGAAACCCTGGGAATGTTTGGCTCTGAATTAAATTGTTCTAATTCAGCCACCATTGCACAGAAGTTTGAGGATTTCCTCCTCCTCCTGTGCTGCACACAGTGTGCAGTAGATGGTGATGCTCCTTATCCCTCATCAATAAAAGCCGCCTAGCCAGAGGGACTCATCCATGTAAAATGTGCCTAGCACTTCAAACTACTAATTAATGCATATTATTGTCAATAGCAGTAGAGCTCTACTTGATCAAATGTCTGCAAATTGACATCATATTAGGGGATATATTATTTGAACCTCAGTTTTGAATTTAAAAATCACCCTTATTTTTTTCCCTCATTAGAAATTTGACAAAAACCCATAGACAAGCAGAGTGTACCACAGAGGAGGAATCTGACCATTTGTGGTACTCCCATCCCCTTGCTCCCTGCAGGGAACTTTACACTAAACTGTCTGTCACACTCACAGCTGTCACTGAGTGAGACTAAGGACTTAGGAATGGTCACCATCACATGAAAATTACCAAAGCTTCTGGGTGGAGTGAGATCATCAGCCAGCAGATACTGGCTTGGGCTTCACTGTGACTCTGCTGTTTGTTGCTGTTTAACAAAATGAGACATGGAAGAAGTATATTTTAAGGGCAGGGAAGGAGGTGTGAAGAGAGTCTAGAGTGTTTGGAGGAACACAAGACAATAACAGTGGTGCCTTGGTTTATGAACTGAATTCTTTCCAAGATTCTGCTCACAAACTGATTTGGTTGCTGAGTCAATCAACACTGAACCTAACCACTGACTTTGACTTGGTTTATGAGTATAATTTGGTTTGGGACCAGAATCACAGAAAGAATTAAGTGCGTGAACCGAGACACCATTGTATTTGTCTAGGATTCTGATGCTGGGGTAAAAGGAAGAGATAATGATAAAAATAATCTAATTTTACAAATATTGGGTTAGATGGTCATAACTATATCTGATCCGGATAGAAGCCAGGAGCTTTCTTAAAAGGAAAAATATAATTCTTGTTGTCCTTTCTGTTGATGTTCAAGGAGTACTGGCAGAGTTTCCTATAATACATATTTTTAAGTAAATATGCTGTCTTTGTGTCATTCTAACCTGAGAGTTCATGGATTTTTTAAAATTGAACTCCCATCCATGTATGCAGTTAACTAAGTTCTACTTATGATGCATGAGGCCCATCAAGGTCTCCTGCTAAAAAGGAACCTCAAGACCATAGTGCTTGGATCTGCAGTGGAAGTCTGGTAGTCTCACCCACCTGATCCATCTCTCCTTTTATTGACAGGTCTCCAGCGAGGTGAAGATATCAATCCACTATTGATTAGGCCAGTTTGCAATTTGTTTTGCTTTTGGTCTGAGAAATACAAGACTCTATGCTGGTGTGGAGTGCATCATGACCAAGGGCCTGAGCAGGTAAATGGATGAGCTTTAAAAATAGGTACTGGCCCAGAGAGATTTGCATTTTCCTCATTTGAGCCAACTGCAAGGGGTGAGGGATACAGGCAGGGAAGGCCATGAGTGATAGGACTTGAAAGAACCAACTTCAGAATCACTGTAGCTGATTATCTTCTAAGCACAGGAAAAGGCTTACAAGTGAACGTGCTTTGGGCTGAATGTTAGCACTGTAAATGATCAATTTCCAGTCTCTTTTACCTTCTGTGAGGGAACATCCTAGGAAAGATATGGAAATAAGTAATAGAAAAAGAAGAAGGTAAAAGACAAAGTATCTTGTAGTGGCTAAAACCATGGGCTTTAGGGCCAGACATCCTTGGGTTTTAGCTTAGTTCCTGGCCTTACGTTTTTGAGATAAGTTACTGAATTTCTCTAAACTTCAGGTTTTTCTTACCTGAGAGCTGAAGGGGGTGATTATACAGGTGGCATAGGCATAAGCATTTCTAAATCTATGGGGTATAAATATAATGCACTGGGGAGTACTTAGAGTTCAGGAGGCAGCCAGATGCACAAAACTTCCAGGCCCTTAGCTCACTAAGAAGGTCAGGCCAGCCTTCAGACTGTTAGCGCCCTTAAATTCTTATAAGCCATCAACCACCACCAGGAACATTCTGTAACTTGGTAAGATGGGCTTCCTGGCTTGATGCAAAGAGCTGGGTATTCAGAGGAACCAGGCAATGCCACCATCTATAGGAGGGAGGATGGATTCGTCTTTTGTAAGGGATTGGGCACCTGCTGAAGAATTCTGAAAGGGAAGCAGGAAATGAAAACAGACCCTGGGTGAGCCATCCTAGATGAGCACGCCTGCACTGTGACATGGAGAGTTATGGTGACTTCTCACAAGGGCAGGACCTTGAGCAAGAACTATTTCCGGTCTGGATTACAGCTGGATTTACCAGCGCCATCCTCCCGAGATTAAGGACAGGACTGATTTGGGGGGTTTTACTTCTTTTGTTTCATTTTTTTCTCTTTTAGTTAAAGCTTATTTTTATTTGTTCATTATCTGACATTTTATTCTTTTAGGACTCAGGACTCTTAACCTGTGCATATCACATCCCATAGTTCTGAGTTGGGAATTGCTCTCCTCCCTAGAAAACACCCTAATAACGTGTGTATGGTATAAAGTAGAATTTACTGCAGCTGGGGAGAGCCCCATCTTGTCTGAGGTTCAGAATCAGGAACTTAGGTGCAGATACTTACATAGATTCCGGGCAGGTCTTTAAAGGCAGGGCTCCAATTGGAACTGGACAAACTTATGATTTGGTGATTCAAAACATGAAAATGAACCCAGGTGAGAGCCAAGAAATTAACATTGATTTGACAAACAAGGCGTTTGCTCCATGAAAATCTCCGCAGCTTTGGCTGGGGACTATTTAAATAGGTCAGCACTTTATTTTGCTGAGAAGACTGGGCTGCTATTGCTTGTCTAAGTAAATGTAGGGGTAATGAATTAAATTATGTCCTAGTTTACAGACTTATTTCCCATGTGAGAATTTCTTAGAGTACAGAGGCATGCTTGTGGAAGGAGCCAACTTTCATTCTCATGGTCCAGTTGAGGGGTGGAGAAGACATAACTGGGTTTCTGTTGGGTTTCTCTGCCCGACTATGTTGAACAGTCCCCTGAGTGCAGCACACAGGGCCCTGATGGCTTCAGAGGCTCTGCTACTTCCTGCTGGACATGGCCAGATTCCCTGCTCCCAAGGTTATAGTACTGCCCTATGGGATTGCTGTGTCCAATAAGAGATGTGTGTTTCTTCATGCAACACAAGATACTGTTGATGTTCAATCATCCGCTGTTTTCGTTATTATTATCATTAAAGCAGTAACTGTATGGATTATCAAAGTGATCACTTAGGAGCCATCTTGAATCAGATCGTTTCGCCCTCCTTTTTATTGACCTTTGTTTGTAGGAAATACCTACACACCATTTGAAATATGTCCAGATTGTCTTTTAACGTGTGCCTTCCTGTTTGCCTCAGGACACCCTTGAGAATGGCAGTCCCTGGAAACACACAGCTGAATCTGTGCTCCAGAATGGACTTGGGAGAGAAAGCCTGACCCATGCACCAGGTTACAACCCCAAGGACAAACACTATGACAATATGGCACTGGAGAAGATTACCTACTTGTAGGACAATGCACACACATGTGCACATGTGCACACATGCTCCACATACTTCTTGCTTGCTGTTAGTAGACTTATGTGGTGGTCATGATTAGAAGACAAGGTTATTCAATAACTATTTATGTACTTATTTATGCAAATAAAATGGTTCTTTCCCAGGATACTCTTTGGAAAGCCTCACACTTCAGGTGAGAAAATCAGCCAGTCTTAAGCGCCTGATGATTTCCTTCTTGAATAAATCAGTGCTGGATTGAATGAGTCCGATTTTATTCTGTGTTTGGAGGGTTTCTGTTTTGCTCTGTTCTGGTGCTGGGAACCGAACACAGCCTTGTTCACATTGGGCAGTGGCTCTGCCTCTGAGCTCTACCTCAGCCCCGTTTGTAGCTTTAACCATCACAGTACCTGGAGGCTCAGATGTAGAAAAGGAAAAGGTAGTCTACATGGTAAATGCTTCTCTGCCACTCTTGATAAGGGGCATGGCTCCAGCCCCACCCTCAGCTTGCTGGTGCTTGTGGACTCAGCATTTCGTGCCCACCCTATCCTGGTAACGGCTGTAAGTGTGCTTCCACTGCCACCCTAGCCAGAGTCTGCCCTGAGTCCTTCTTTCCAGTAGAGCTGCCCTGATTGAATCTTAAAGAAAATTTTGCCAGGGGCAGGTAGAGCCTGGTGTGTCTGATCACAGGCAGCACCCACAGCTCAGTACTCTGCTGCCAGAGTGACATCAGAGCAGCTTTTCTTCTCCCTTCCCATCATACTATGATGACAGGTTGCCTCTGCTTAAGAAGAAGCACAGAGCCTTTTTCTAACTCTGGGAAAAGAGGAAAGGAATGTCCTACAGACTGCTGTTAGGACAGCATTCTCTGTGTGTGAGAATCTTGCAAGTATCTTTCTAATGCACAGGAAACTCCCGCAGCCTTCAGGGCTTCTTTGAGACAAAATGCATTGCACACAGGACTTGTGCTCTACCCATAGGGGCCGTACTCCCAAGCTCGACTCCTGTCCAAAGTAAGGACCTTGAGCTCTGGGGACAATGTTTAAAGTGGTGGAGCAAGAGAGGGCTGCAAATCAAAAGATGAGTGGAAGAGTGAAAGGACGGTGAAATCTTTATGGAAAGAAGCAAAGACATGAAATTCCCACGAGGTAACAGAAGAACCAGTAACCCGGGGTCGATCAGGCCAGCTGATGAGAACAAGTCCAAAGTGCCCAGGAATTGAGTGTGCTATTCTAGGACAGACGGACCATGTCATCTGTGGCCACGCAGTCAGAGGGCTTGGGGACACTAGTCAGCCAAGTTAGAAGAAACAGGCCACACAGAAACAGCAAGGATGAAGAATCTTGAAATCTGTGTTGTTAAATATTACCCTACTGCAAAAAAAAAAAAAAAAAAAAAAAACTTTGATTTTTTTAATTTTTTTAACCAGAATCTTGCTACGTAATTCAGGCTGCCCTTGAACTCATGGTGATCCTCTTGCCTCAGCCTCCCAAGTGCTGAGGTTACAGGTGTGCACTGTCACCCACGGCTCCAAAAATCGTGTACCTTTCTTTTTGGTGGTGGTGGTGCTGGGCATCAAAGCCATGTCCTTGTGAGTGCAAGGCAAGCGCTCCGCCACTGGACCATATCCCCAGCCCCCAAAACCCTAAAAGAAGAAGAAGGAGAAGGAAGAAGAGGAGGAGGAGGAGAGGAGGAAATATATAGCCAATGTTTTCCTAGAGAAGATGGAAAGGAAACAAGAACTGGAACCGTAGGGAAATTAAAGCAACAAGTGTAGCAGAATTTAGAAACCAGAGCCCACCCCTTGCCTTCTCTCCCTGCATTTTCAAATACGAGAATAAAGGGAATGAAGGAATTTGGCCACAGCTTATGGGACAAACGAGAGGGAAAAAACCGTTTGGGACCAGGGGAATGAAGTTAAAGTAAAGGAGAGACCCTTCGGGTGTGTCTGGAAGTGAGAAACACAATTTGTAAGGTTTTTGACGTGGGAAGGCTGAGCAGTCTAAGCTGAGAGACGGTTGCTTCCCAGTGACTCAGCACTGCGCACAGTCTCCTGAACTACGGTAGTGCGCGTAGAGGGAGACTGAGGGCTGGGCGCAACCCAACCAGCTTAGCTACGGTCCTGTGATGAGGAGGGAGACATGCACAGCCCTGAGGCTCAGGGTGGGCTCCACAGCGCAACATATGCGGAGGATCTGGGATGCATTTCAGGCAGTTGCACAAACTAAAAACGTACGATGTAACTTTTCTTTTTACTCTTAAATTATCAGAACATTGAGGCAACAGTGAGTCCGGGAAAGGAAGGACACATAAGGAAGTCAGGAGGCAGGGAGCAGCTTTGTTTTACACCAGTGGTCGTGGCTGGAATAACTTCCAACAAAAGCCAGGTGGCGAGTGTCTGTGAGCCGGTATTTTCACAGGAGACCTAAGTAGGGGTTACACAGGCGGGACAGGAAAGCCCCGCAGTTCTCCTGATTGGCTAGCGGGGTGAGACCATCAGTGACAGGGCTGGATTAATGGCCACACAGCTGGGTCCAATCACGTTCAGTGATGCTGTTGTGGTTACAGGGGTCAAAAAAGCTATTACAGAGTCCTGAAACAGTTTCAGAGCAAGGCAGTTTCAAAGAGAACAAAAGTTGGGCTGGGCTTGGTGGCGCACGCCTGTAATCCTAGCACTCAAGAAGCTGAGGCAGGAGGATTGTTGCGAGTTCAAGGCCAGCCTGGGCTAAGAAATGAGTTCAAGACCAGTCTAAACTACACAGTGAGACAAAGACAAAAGAAAAAAAGAAAAAGAACAAAGTTTTAAGCCACACAAAAGTTTGTACAGTTTTTGCCTTGCACTCAAGACCCTTTGACAGGTCAGTACACTTACCAAGTTTTTTTTTTTTTTAAATAAGATTCTTTGTGATTTTCAGCTCTTAAATGTGTTCACATAAAATATTATCCAAAGTTCAAACTGTCATACAATTAGAAGATTTAAAATTGCTTTTGGTAATACTGCAAATCAAGCCCAGATGCGCTCTCCCTCTGAGCTACATCCCTGGACATTTCCATTCTGAGACAGCGTCATACTAAGTTGCCCCAGCAAGGCTCAGACTTGGGATCTTCTTGCCACAGCCTGCTCAGCACTGGGGTTACAAGTACATGTCACTGAGTTTGGCTCAGATGATGTGTCTGTTACCAAACTGGATCTAGCTTCTCTTGGAAATCAAATCTGCAGCATTAGGAGATAACATCTCAAGAGCATGGATAGGTTGAGATTCTTCCCATTCCTCTAAACTAAACATGCAAAAAGCTACAGCCTCAGAGAGAGAGAGACAGAGACAGAGACAGAGACAGAGAGAGAAGATCTGCATGGAAACCACTTTCCACAGCTGGGCAGTGAAAAAATATGAAAGTCTGCAGTCTACAGCTGGTCCTGGGGTGCTGCTCTCCGTCCTGGCTCCTGAGGAGGATCAGCCCCCTATGTTAAGACCTCCCATGCAATACAGGGGCCATCCAGGAACAACTTCAGTCCTCCTCCTGGAAATGAGACACACTTTTTCCAATTTTTCTACAGAATGAGCAAAAATCTTCTCAATCTGTTGCGCTGAGTGCTGAGTTCCCTAGAATGGTAGAATGGTGCCAAACCCCATGCCTGGCTCTGTGCCTTCACAGTAGCCTTGCACAGTGGCCTAAGTGTTTCTTCCTCCTGACCTGATGGGTGCACCATGGTCTCCACCATGCTTTGTGGCACTGTTTGGAGTGAGAAGCCCAGGTCCTTGGGGGAGGCAGTTCAAACAGAGGCATGAGAGAGTTAGCTCAGAAATCTGGGCCAAGAGTTTTCAAACCTGCTTTATGTATCAATTAAAAGGAGCAAAAATTATTCCTATGGAAGAGGATTATTCTGAAGATTTCCAGAAGTAAATCACATAAAATTCTTGGCCAATCTACAGAAGCCAGTGCCCAGAATAGCCTGTATTTTATGAAGAAAGCATGTTCATTCTAATCAGAGTGGTTCCACCAATTCTCTCCAGGATTCCAAGAGACTGGACTAGAACATGTATTCACGTACTTTGACATTTAGGAGCAAAAAGGTAAGCATATGTATAAATTTAAAAAAATAAATTAAAAGTCATGTCCTAAATTTCCAAACTTTGTAATGGTAGAATTTAAGTATTATTTTTCAGAGGGCAAATTTTCTAAAGGTCTTACATTCCTGAAAAAAAATAGAAAATTACTATTGTAAAGATAAATAATTTTATTAGTGAAAATGCAACATTCATATCTGTGGAACTCTAAGGCTCCCATTTGTGCATTATAGATGTGGAATTATTAAAAAGGATCTCAGGACAAATTTATAATTCAGTTAAAATTCACCAATGAACAGGAGGGGAGAGACTTCTCCTTTTGTTTAAGTCAAATGATATTTTCTGAGCCTGAATTTTATTATTTTGTGATTGCATGGGATAATACCACTTCATTATAAGTAGACAAAAAAACAGACTATGGGTATTTCCAAACAGTATTTAAAAGAGAATATACTGGAATTTTTTTTTGTGTTATAATCTTAATTAAACATGATTATAAGGTTTGGAAAATGGAAGTCATGCTTTAATTATTCCTATAGACACAAAGTGTCTTAAATTTACAGAAACTTTAGGTTCCCGGATGCATCCATGTTTGGGCAGGAAAGATGCTGCAGTCATGTTTGTCACCCAATATGGAGTTTGTGAATGGAAGCAAAATTTTGCTGAGAGCTTCTGTTTGTGAGAAGTGTGTTCACAATGGGCTCACCAACAGAAGAGGTACCATGGCACAGTGCAGCAAGGTCAGAGCCAATGGCCTGGTTTGATGTGGACCTTATGGGGAAATTTGATTGAGTTCTTGTCCAGTTTGGTTTGTGACCAGAATCATGGAGACAACTGAGTTCAGGAACTGAGGTATCACTTAATCTAAGTACTGTGCTAAGCACTGCAAGGTGCTGAGGCTTTTTATTGCATTAACTGCTTTTATGCTGAATTAATAATTTTGCAGTACAGCCTATTTTCAAACCAGTGGTATATATTAAATGGTACAACACTCTAAGTTAATCAACTGTAGCTCGTAGTTGATAGTAAATCATCTAAGGAGTTGTTTTTATTTGTAATTCTTGGGAAGAGTTTATGTTATTTCCTCTTGAATCCCCAAACTCCAGAGCAAGTCAATCTTTGCAAACACCTTGTGAATAACACACTCCTAAGTCTACCTTTTCAGTACAGTACTCTTAGTATTTGAAATATCTGCCCTCTTTGGGAAGGGGTTCAACTTCTAAATATTTGGTTAGTCTTACCTGTGGTGTCAGGATGTCATCACAAATTAGAAAACTAAGCTTACACTATAGAGGAAATCATTTAGTGACAATAATACTTCTGTGTATCAGTAAGAAATTTTATAAGGTGATTTTGGGTCCCTAAAATCCTAAGAAATTTTTAAATTGTACAGCCCTGGAATACTAAGTGTAATGAGTTAATGCAACCAGGTAATTTTTAGGAAAAAAATATCTGGAGTGTGGCCCATAATTAACATATATCATAATTTAAATTGTTTCTGTTAAATTTTTATTGAGGAGCATGGACATGATAGATGTGAACATTCCCTTCGGAAATATAATCACCCATCCTGAAATCTCTTATGGTAATCTTATAATTTAAGGCAGGTCCAGCAGGTGACCATGTGTGCATATGTCAATAGGGCTGGCTGTATTACATAATTCTTTTTTCAGTGTTTTGGAGAATGCCTGACATATTTGGTCTACCCAAGATTAGTACACATGCACACAGAAGTAAATGTACAAACACACAAAGGCTTTTATAACTAAGTAGAAGAGATAAGTACAGCAAGATATGATGATAGTTTCTGGACACCCACCTTTTTGCCCTCAGGAATTTGCAGAATCTGTTCATCTGTCAGAACAAGTGTATACCCAATAGAGTAGCCCGGAGACTCGACACACTTATAAAGCTAAGAGTAGATTTTGTTGAATGTTTATGCTCTTATTTCCTTATTTCTCTACAAACTTTCAAAGCCAGTTGACCCAAATAATGTAATTGTCAAGAAATGAAAGGAGCCATCCCCAAGTTGCTAATTTCTAGTGGTGTAGCACAGCCAGGCTACGTCTGTCGTCCCCCAAGGGATGCAGCCACAGAGCTAGCTGACTTGGAGCACGCGTTTAAAGGTCCGTGTGTCTTCCTGCTCACTGCTTCAGTCGGGGCTAAACTACAGTCACGTTCTTAAAATTTGGGTCACGCTAACTCAACAGAGGACAGGTGTCTTAAACTGGCTTTGAAAGTCTGTTGAGAGTCTGGAAGGGTCATTTAATGATTAACAATACAAAGTACATGTTTCTAAGATAGACAAAGAGATTGTACAGAATAAAAATGTTTATAACCATATATGACTGCAAAATAATTTCTTCTACTGAACAAAAT
Source organism: Dinomys branickii (assembly GCA_004027595.1). NCBI lineage: Eukaryota > Metazoa > Chordata > Mammalia > Rodentia > Dinomyidae > Dinomys > Dinomys branickii. The sequence continues at coordinate 123,312 of PVLD010000757.1, read as the reverse complement.
GCAAACAGATGCAAACATCTTCTCTGCCTCCTCTGGCCATGTTTACATTCTCATTTTAGTTATAAGACGGCTGTAGCTCCTCCTCCTTGAAAATACAATCTAGAGGCCAGTGAGCACTCATCCCATAGAGACAAAATTGCACGTAACTTTATGTGCATTTTTATTCCCAACATCAAACTTAAGGAGTTTTACTCTTTGCTTAGAGGTTATATGAGCAAAGAGTAAGTGCACTGGATTTAGCTCCATGTATTCTAACGCAGATAGGGAAACAAGCACAAGAAAGAAACACAAAGCCGCATTTCTTTGGAGTGTTGAAAGATGCACTAAACTATGGCTGGATTTCCATCATAAAAAAGACTTGGATTGTACACAGCAGGAACTGAAGTCAGACTTGAAAGCAGACCTTTTTGCCTAGGTGGGAAAGTCCCTAAGCTCACTCTACTCTCTCCAAAGCATTGCTCCACAAACATCTTTGCTGCCAGATTTTTCTGGCCACTCAGTCTCTCTCCTCTTCGATGGAGTCATGAATAAAAGCAGTCTCTGCACCTGACTTAGTAGAAGAGGAGTTCGGTTTGACCTAACACGTTTACCTGATAGTGTGGAGATGGGTGGACACAGACAGAGTCACGCTGTGAGGACACCTGAGCCTCCGCAGGACCGTGCGGTTCAACCGCCTGTGTGACGGTTGTTCTTTGTGAAGAGTATATCTTACTTTTAATGCATAGTTTGGAAATTTTGCTTTGTGAAAATAGAGATGTTGGGGTTTTTTAAACACATATAATTAAGATGGAAAAAAGTGAAGAGGAGGTCGACACAGGTCTAGACCTGGAAGAGTAGCCCCCTACTTTCTCCTTCTCATGGAATGACACCGAACAACATCTACACGGCTGACTGCTTGGGTCATCAAAGCTCCCACGTAGGGCTGCATGACCAGGGACAAGGCTTTCTCCAGGGACAGTTGTGCAGAAGCTCACCTGGCGCAGTCCCTGCAGTGAGACTGTGTTTATAGCCTTCTTTTTCCTGAGAGTAGACTTCAATGCTACTACATGTGAGACTCTTGTCTACTAATCTGTGTGACTTCATTTTACTTTCCCAAGAAGAAGTTGTGCCCATGTGGATGAAGCTAGCATGCGGGGGTTACCACATTCATATTCTCTGAAACTGAAGTCATCTGATGCGACCAGGAAACCATATGTGGTTTCCTGGTGAACCCAGATGGCAAGCTCAGTTGAAGGTAATTTATCACCAGTGCAATGGCATAAATTCTAGGAGGCAGGAGTAAGGGACATTCAAAGGTTCAAACGAAAGCCCAGTTAATCTCTGCTTTGGACCATCGATGTTAGCATACTTTACTCTGAATAGAAATGCCTAAATGGAAACATTCGCCTTTCCATCAGAAACTGGGGCTTTTAGGCCACTCCTAGAAGGTTATTATTGAGCTTCTAGGAATAGCAGGAATGAGTAAGAGGTAGACTGGCTATCTGGGTAAAACCTAGGCTGACTGCTGGGGCTCATGAGAACACTGAGCTGGGGCAATGGCTTAGACACCTCTCATGACCATGCAGCACTGAGTCAGGCATACAGGCAGGGAGTGCCGCTGCTTACACAAAGTGTATGACAGTGATGTGTGTGTTCACACGTTCCCAGCTGATAGCCAACCACTCCAGCCACATCAGCTAAGTGAGTGTATAGGCAACGTGGACTTTCAGTTTTGACCTTCAAGTTAAGCAAAAATGAGCAAGGTGGCAGCCTCCTGTTACTACTGACTTCAGTGCCTCGGTAAGCCCTTTGTCTGTGCCATGCCCAGTATCTCTGCTAAAATTCATGACCCAAGGAGGCTTTGATGGCAGGTGCAAGGGCAAGTGTATGCACAAAAAAGGAAGTGTCCACAATGATAGATGCCTTTCTGTATTCACAAGACCTAATCAAGTTTCCCCCACCATCTGTTTCAAGAACAAAACATTAGGATCAAGGTGATATCCCACCTGCACTTAGATGTGCGAAGTTTTGAAGATAATAACAGTTATTGGAAGATAGTGAGAATTCTTTAAGAATGAGGTGAGGACCTGAGGAGTGAGAACAGAAGGAAGGATAAATGCGGGTGACTTGTAAGAAAATGGATGCACCTTGAGACCCTAATGTTAAGGGAAGTAAATCAGACACACCAGCTTAAATATCACATTATTTCTCTCAGGTGAGAAGCCCCCAGTATGAATAAATTAAAAAATAAAACAAAAGCCAGGTAATAGGAAACAGCAAGACAGATTGTTTGCTAAAGGGAAGGGGACCAAGAGATGGAGGGGAGGGAAGACGGGAAGAAGGGAACTAAAGAGAATTTCCCTGTGATATGTACACACACCAACTCCCCGTGAGGAATGTAATTACTGCGTGCCACAAACACGTACTAATAAAGATTAAAATCTAAGAGAACCCGTTACTTCATAGAGGTAGAGAACAAGCAGCACCCCCCACATTCAAGAATCTCAATATTTTAAAAGAAAAATTAAGTTTAGCATGGAAATCATAGCAAAATACCATATCAAATGATAATTTATTGAGTGAAAAACTTTATATTCATTCCATCACACAACAGACTGTGCTATGAGTCATTTTGGAAGAATGTGCAGCTTCCGGAGTGGCATCTCATCATGCAGTCAACCAGTAGCCTGGGCCCTAAAAGCGCGTGCACTGGCCGAGGCAACAGCAGGCGACTTCAGCTAAGATCTGGAGCGATTTTCCACACATTGTGCTAGGACTCTCCTCAGTGCTGGCGAGCCCGTCAACGCAGACCACATGCATGTGATTATTAGTTATTTGCTTAAAAAGACAACAAGTTAGGATATGAAAATATATAAGCAGCATTCATGTAATATAGAATTCCTGAGAATAGTGTGTGCTGTAAATCTTTGAGAATTAGGTTCTATTCATAGGAAAACCAAGGTATAAAATATTTCAACTCAAGCAGAGAAATCTAAAATCAAGGTACGATGAGAGGCTGCCAGCGCTTTACTAGGAGCAATGGTGAGGGTGTAGCTGGTTTCTACTGCACTGTTTCATAAAAGAAACATTTCAGATAGTTTTCTACTTGCTATTTTTCATATCTGTTTCAAAAATACCAGGGATGATATTTTCTAAATGAAGGTATTGCAATTCTTATTAAAATATCTTTCTTTTTTCATATCAATCAATATGATTTTATACCCTGGTGGGGCTATATAAAAACATGGAAAGAGAAGAATTCTGAAGGACACCACTATGATTATATTTTGCTCTTCTGTAAGACAAATGTCATTGTCTTGTGCCCTTAATTTAGAAGATAAGTAACTGCCAGGTAAAGGTGGAGAGTGTTTGCACTTAGTATGTATATATATAAAATTAACAAAGAAAAGTAAACACGGATGTGCTACAACTCCGTTGTGTAGGCACTGGAAATAGTATCATGTCTGAACCTAAGAGTCCTACATGGTGAGGAACTGTCAGGGAATATAGAATCAGAAGTCCTCCCCTCGCTCAGAGTCAGAGGGCAGATAGAGAAGTGAATATCCCTGACTAAAACAAGGATGCAACTATGATGGAATATCCTTTTCTTGAAGTGAAAGAAGGAAAGGTCAGCAAAGCTTTCTGGTGCTAAAATTGTAAAAATATTTTTTCTACGAAGTGAAATTTATAACTTCCCTACTAGAGGAATGCTAAAATTTATAGGAAATAGCTTTATCTTTATTTCTATTGTGCCTAATCTTGATTTTGCAATTTTAGAAATTGGAAATAATTGTGCCTTGCTTAACTGGGCAACAATTAATCAGATAAGTAATAAAAATCATTTTGCTTGTATGTGTGTGTGTATGTGTATGTGTGTATGTATGTGTGTGTATGTGCATGTATGTGTGTATGTGTGTATGTTTACATGTATGTGTATGTTTGTATGTATGTGCATGTGTATGTGTATGTTTGTATGTATGTGCATGTGTATGTGTACATGTATGTGTGTGTATGTGTGTGTATATGTATGTGTGTATGTGTATGTGTAGATGTGTGTATGTGTGTGTGTATGTATGTGTATGTGTGTGTATGTATGTGTATGTGTGTGTATGAATGTGTAGATGTATGTGTGTGTATGTATGTGTTTGTGTATGTGTGTGAGATTTCTTATTCCACTCCCAGGAGAGGGAAACTTGGATTTCCTTGTTATGCAAGGAAGTGTCTTGATTTTTCCTTACATTCCCCTATTTCAACTTTTGCCTTTCTTCCTATCCCTCTGCTACAGTTTATGTCTCCTCTGGACTTTGTTTAATTGAATTCCTCATCATTCCAATTCCATCAATCTGTGGACAGAGTTGACATCAAAAGAGAAATTTCACGATACTGCAAAATTAAAGTATTCACAATTAATTTGACTTTGTTTCCAGACAGTTTAAAAACAAATCAATCCATCAAAGAAACAATAATAGAAAGTGTCTTTCAGTGATGAAAAAGAAAGTAAATTCAAGTATTGTTTTTTTTACAAATCATAGATCTATCAACATGCATTATTTCATTAGCTCACTGGTAAGTGAGCACATTGTAGAAAAAGCATAAATGTTGTAGATAATCTGGCTTCAGATTACCTGAATAAACATTGCAATAGCATACCGTGTAATGGGTCTCCGAGTTGCATAAACAGGATCTCGCATTCCAAATTGTCAAGGTGCAAAGGTACAAGGAAAATCAACATATTTACAGCATTTCAAGGTAACATTCTGGAGATTTGTAATAATTCAGAGAGGAGAAAGCTAAATAGACTATAAAATAGCTTTCTGCAGTAAGGTATGGAGTAGTCATGTCCTAAATGATCTAGGATTAACCGCACTCATGTTTTCGAAGTATAAAAATATGCAGTGCATCCAACTCCACCAGTAATAAAACAGGCTGCGCTGTAGCTGATGCAATACAATGTGGTTTCAACGAATGGTATTCTTTTTGGAATCTTACATTTTTGGTTTGACTATGAAAGGAGGTGTGCAACTCTTTAACTGCATAATAGGTGTAAAGCAGCATAAATTCGTTGGGGCAAAAATCCATACTCTTACAAGACAAGGGTAGTTTCTAGCCATCTAAAAGCAGAGGGGACATGGAATTTCGGCAGCAAAGGCAACAATTGATTCAAGTCATTTCTTTTTTTTTTTTTTTTTTGATTCAAGTCATTTCTTGCAAGCATCTGAATGCAATAGAAGCTTCCAAAGTCAGACTAGCATGTGACCAACGATACTTTAGACCATGCCTAGCTTGAATATTTCCATGGAAATCTGTCTCTAGAAACCTCACCACCGCTCTTTCTCTTACAGTGTGGCTGATAGGAGGGAGCGATCCCTTCCTAAGGCTGGTTCTATAATGCCAGGCGAAGCTCCCTATAAGGTCCTCCTCTCTGTCCCTAGAAATCTGGACATTTCAAATCCTAGAGATTACTGTTATACATTTCCAGGCAGCCTATTATACAATGTGGCTTGCCAAGTATGCCCTCCTTGTCCATCCCATCTACAACTGAAGTTGCCAACGCTCCTTCACACTAAGGGCGCCTCCTCTGCTGGTTGCAGGTATCGACTAAGGCCATTCATGGTGAACCGGCTGACCGCTTTTTCTCCGCTGTTGTTGTAAATGCTCCAGTTCGGCCTCATACATCATTTCTTGGACTAAGTACTTCTCCCGCCTTATTCGCTCATGCAGGCCTTTGGGTACATCTGGAATCAGGTATGCGATGAAAGACTTAATCCCGAAAACGAGGTGCTGCAGTGTCAGAGCAGAGAGCATAAATTTCAAGATTCTGAAACGCTAATTACAAAACACAGTAATCACGAACTGTGGTCCATTTACCTTAAAAGCAAGCATCAGGACTTAACTTGCAGCATTTGGAATACTCATATTTTCAAAAACTACTATATTGGGAACGTTACTAGTGTCTTTTAACACATTAATTTTAAAAGAAAACAATGAATTTTTGCTGTCATATATTGATGTCACTTTATAAAGCCTGAATAAATCTTAAATCACTGTCTATAGTATCACATACTATGCAATCATATCATGCACAGTATTGTGACATGCATCGTGATGCACAACTGCAACAGCATATATAGGAAAAAGCCCATGTCCAGTATAACATCATGTACATCAAACAAGCCACAGAGAACACGGTCTGCCTCTGATACATTCATTTTTCAGAACTTCCTCTATATTAAATTCACACATAACAGGTATAAAATATTTTATCTCTGTCATATAATCTGTGTTTAAGTATATGTTATTTACAGTTTTAAAAAATAGCAAAAGTATTGGATTTCAAAAAGCACAAATCCTACTCAGAGGCAATAAGCCCACGATTAAGTATAACATGTTGAATGAGATGGTGTGAATTCTGAATCCTGCTGATGCTTATTAGCTCGCGACCTTTGGCACACCTCCTAGTCTTTGTATCACTGCTAACCTGGGCATTGGAGCAGAACCTCTTAAAGACTGGGAAAGAATAAAAGGAAGACATACATGGGAAAGCTGAAAGGAATGCATGGGCGTGTGTGCACTGCTAAAATCTACCTCCTATTCTCAAAGTGTCATTAGGTAATAGAGTGTCAGTCTGGGTGAGACCCACACAGGTGAGTATTTCACTTTCTGGATGAAGGTATCCCACTGTAAAGTTAAAAGTGTTTTTTGGCAGTCAATTGAGAGGTGTAGTTGCCTTTTAAAAGATATTTCCAAAATTCTTCATACGGAGACTTCTTTCTCTCCATAATTTGGCCACAACAGCCACATTTAAAGTCTGTTCATTGAGGTACCTCAAGGGTAGACATTCAGAATAGTCCAGTGCTAAGCTCTTTACTGTATTGAGCCTTATTAAATGAAGCAATGGTAGCTTCCCAAAAATTTCTTTACTGGCTTCCAGTCTAATATTATTGCATAACTCTGATGATCAAATAATACATTTATAATAAATGTATTCTAAGGCATAATTTATTGAGCTATGTAGTGCTGCTGTATTTAAACTTGATTGTGTAGGAAATCCATTTTCCATTCTGGTGAATAGAATAGATATGGATTTTTAACAAATCAAGTTTGGAAACCCATTCTTTCCTTTTTAAATTTGGCTACTAAGAGGTTCAAAACAAGGAGGTTCCAGAATTTTTGGTTCACTTGTGCAATTGTGTCTCCATTCTCATTCCCTGGGATAAACACATACTGACCTACCATGTGATCTTTTTCAGCTCTTACTTTCATATGTTGTTCAGATGGTTTCCTTGTGTTTTACCCTTTTATGAAGACCTGACATTTTTGGATGTCAGTGAAGAATTCATTTCAAAAAGGCTGGTGATCGACCAATTAGAAAGCATTTACCCACAGTAATTTTCTATTTAGTTTGTGGCTAACCTCAAACACGATGATGAAGGCCAGTCGGGCAGCCAGGATGTGCCAGTACTGTAGGGTGAACTCGTAGGGTTTAGAACTCCAAGGGGGACCTCTATAGTCCCGGTACCTGAAACCCACAGAAAACAAAGGCTATGAGGAATAGGAATCAAAGTGTAGAAGCCTCAAGTAGTTTTGATTTGCCAAAATTCCAAAACAGTTTAAGTGGGCTCACTGGCATTTAAAGGGGAGGAGTCACAAAGGCGAATGCAAGCCTGAGTGACAGCTCTAAATTATAAATGCATACCTGCAGTAGCCGGATTTCCCTATGCCGAGCTCACTCAGATTAAAGAAGGACAGGCTGTTGTTGACATATCCCTTTAAGCAACTGCAGGAAAGAAAAGCATCCTTTGAGTCAGAGAGTCTTACATGTCTAGCACAATTCTTTCATTGCAAATGACAGGGTCTTACAAATGCTATTATCCCCCCATTCTAATTTTCAAATCCTAGCAAATGAACTCCCTTACTCCACTTCCTAATTCTCATTGTGTCTGTGTGATTTTTCTCCCAATAGTTCCTCTCTTTCCCTTGCATTTGAGTTTACACTCATTACATGGTTATACACACCAGAGATATAGCTCATTACTTCCCATGCACCAAAAATCTATCATCTTCTGGTGATGACCATAATCATTATGTACTGCAAGTTAGTACTGATAAAAAATAACTGTTATAGAGTTTAAAAATCTGTAAATGTATGTTTTCTAATTACACAAGCCTGTAGCTCCGTTTGGATGAATACACTTATGTATAGAGTAAACATTACACATGTATTAACTTCATCATACGTTTATTGAGATCTTACAACTTGCTATAAAAATCACGAATGCTGATACTCAGTGGTAAACAAAGTAGGTAAAAGTCCCTGTCCCTGCGGAACAGACATTCCAGTGCGGGGGGAGATAAAGTCACAGTAGACATGAAATTAAATTGCATGGAATGTTATAAGGTGATGACTGCTGTAAACATAAAAATGAAACAGTTCATCCAGATGGGCTGTAGTAAGTCCGTACTCCTGTAGTAACAAAACATGTTTTAAAGAAGATGCGTGAAAATGAGAACTAGATGAATGAAAATTCCACAAAGAGAAAGCCCCTCCTAAGTAAACTGGCCATCAGCAGCGTTCTTCTCCTGGAGGCCACTGCCTGTAAAATATGGGTGGATGCCAGGCCTTGCATTCAGCAGGGCAAGGTGCTCCAGCAGAGTGTAGGGAACCCATGAGCTTTGCCAATTATGTGGGGCTGGGTGGCAAACCGAAAGCTAAAGGAGCCTCAAATGCCTGCACGTTTTTTTCATGGTGTCTGCTAATTTCTTGGGTCCTGTGGAAGCTGAGGGCGGTAGTGGGGTGAACTGGAAACTTCCAAAAGGCAGAGTGCAGTCTTCCAAGGTCTGACAGCACTTGAGAGGAAAATGCCTGCTGCACACCCTGCTGGAGGCTGGAGGGAGGAGCCTGCCCTACATTCTCTCCTGCTCTGATTGCTGTAGCTGAGTCTAAAACCATCTCAGGACAAAGGTTACCTCATGGTGAAGTTTACAAGATCTCAAGAAATAATATATACAAATCAATCAAAATTCACAAGGTGTATGCAATAAGTAAAGCATGTATTTAAATGAAAAATAATTATGGCAAATACACATTAATTCCCCTAAAAATGCTTCCCCTTGCTTCAGATACATGTACCCCACCCTTTGGCCACCTCCTGATGCAGGTCTGGAGTCCTCTTTCATGGGGGTCTGCAGTTGTGCTGTTATGGCGCCTCAAGGTCCTGAACCAATTCAAACCATTTGTCTTCCATGGTCACTTTTTACATTGGGAAAGAGCAGAAGTTGCCCAGTGCCAGATCCAGTGAAAAAGGTGGAGGAGGACATGCTGTAATGTTTCTCTGAGCCTGCCTTTCCATTGGAGAGCATTTTGCAGCAACTGGCATCCTACTTTTTTAATCACTACTAACAAAAGCAGACATCCAGCATTGCTTCAGGAAGTGACCACGGTGATGGGATGAATACGTCTGAAGCAAGGGGGAGCATTCTGAAGGGGATTCATGGGGATGTGTCTCTTATTCTAATACATTCTTTAAAAAATGTAACTATTTCCCACACATTTTGACCAAACTTTGTACAGTAATGGAAAAAGTAGAAAATATAACATCATATTAGTAAGTAAAATGTAACTTCCATTCATGATAAACACCACTCAACAAGCTAAAGAGCAGGTAACATTTTAGTTTGATAAAGAACATCTACATAAAATCTTGCAGCTACTATCACACTTAATAGAGAGACTCTAAATACTGTATTTTGAGTGCTCCCCTCTTAGCTCAAGAACAAGACATACATGTGCATTGTGAACATTTCTATCCAGTACAGTCCGCACAAGCAGATGGAAAAGGTATCAATGAACAGAAGGACAGAATACATAAATGCCATTACTGATACATGGCATAATTGTATATAGGAAGTATAAAATCATCTACAAATTATTTGAATACGATTGAATTTTGCAGTGTCACCTGTCAGATACCAGGTCAATATAAAAAGTAACCATCTATATATACTGATAGTGAACAAATAGGAAATAAGATTTAAAGAAATGCTATTCATAGTGATAACTCAAATACTAAGCATCAAAGCATAAATGGCTAAAACCTGAAAGTAAATTCCCAGAATTAAATGAAGGCTAAAATAAACAGATGGCATAAACATGTTTAAGCATTGCTATTAAAGTATAAATTCTCTCACTTTTAAAATAGTATCTGAGGGCTGGGTGTATGGCTCAGCCACACAGTGCCTTCCTGGCAAACATGAGGTCCTGAGTTTGATTCCCTGTTCCAAATAATGAAATAAAATAAAATAGTATCTGATACACTGAACCTATATGCAAGTGAAAGGGATCTGTGTTAACCAAGTCAGTGCTGAAAGGAAAAGTCTGGAAGATCGTAGCACTTAATGACTTACTGTAAAGCTATAGTTACTAAGACCCTGTGGTTTTGGTGCAAAGAAGGAAGAAATCAACGGAGAAGATGAGTAAGTGTAAACACAGATCCCCAAGTGAACATTCATTTAATGGATGACCAAAACGTCACTGCCACCCAGGGATGAAAGAATTGCATTTTCAACAAATCTTACTGGGGAAATCAGCTTTCTTGAGGAAAATATAGTAACCTCTGACTTCCTCACAGCATACTGGACTAAGCTATGGGAAACCGAGAGGGGGACTAAAATTTCCAACAGTGTGCTCAGGGTAGGCATAACCTTGTTACTCAGGTTACACCGAGTGAAGCTTAAGGCTGCAGGAAGCAGCAGTGGGGATTTCCCTGGGCAGACAGCTTCGGACAGAAAGGGTGGCATCCACAGAAGGTAGCAGGGACTGTGGAAGTCAGCGTGGCTGAGACAGAGGGAGGAAGCAAAGAGAAAGGAGGCAAGTGCACAGATGAGGCTTATTTTGTAAGGACTGAGGGTGCGAATCATGTGACTGAACCTAAGCCTTCGCATGATCCCGGTTCCTGGTGACAACAGCTTGCTGAAGGGGTACGGAATGAGGATGTCTGCAATCTATGGTCAACGTGTTTCCAGTCAGTTCTATGGGGTGGGAGAAAAGTAAGTATTCAAGGCTGATTCCAAGGACTTTGGGCCTGAGCAGGAATGGAATCGCAGCCAACCAGCAAGAAGAAGACTGAAGTTTGAGGGCGTTGTGCATGATCTGGAGCTGAATTTTGGACGTGTTAAGTTTGATACATCTGCCAGAGCTGCCATACCAGAGGGATGCTAAGCAAACAGTGGGATACTCAAGTCTGGCATTCAGAAGTGAGATCAGATCCACAAAACTGGGAAAAGACAACAGTGTAGATGAGCACTGCCTAGATAAAGAGGAGCAGCCCATAGAGCAAGCTCTCAAAACACTCCAAAAATTAAGAAGCAGAAAGCTAAGAATTGTAAAAGTGTCTTAGCGTCTCAGCAGGTGAGGCCTGAGGAGAAAGAAGATGTGATGAACTTCTCCAATGGAGAAGAGTACTACAAACAAAACAAACAAACAAACAAAAACAAAGCAGAAAACAATACAAGTGACCTTGAAAAATGACATGTCTACCAGATCCACATAAAGTGCATGACAGACATCGATAGTGGAACTGTTCGGGGTGTTTTGCTCTTTTTTGTTTTTTTTTTTCCTTCCTCCACAGGTAGCTGCATGGGCACAGTGCAGAGCAGACACAGCACCGGAGAACAAGGGTGGGACTCTGACAGAGACCCATGCACCCAAGGAAGTGGGGAGGGTAACTGGTTTTTAAGATGATAGAAAGGATGAAAAAGAGGCCATTAGAGGAAAGGGATACTGAATGGCTAAGGGTTCCAGACACATTGAAAGAAATGGTGACACGGTAACATTTACAACTTTAAAATGAGTACATGATTATGTCCTTCATCCTGACTACAAACATAAGGTTTGGGGTGTGGGGTAACTGTCTCCAGACTGTACTTCTCAAGTTTTTTGTGAAGGACTCTGGGTTCCTTTACATTTTTTTTAGAGTTTTGAACAACTGAAGGGGTTCTTCTCCAGGGTGTATCTATTGATACTTTAACATGTTGGAAATTAAAACAGAAATTTAGAAAAATTTTATGCATTAATTTAAAAATAGCTACAAGTCCATTACAAATTAAATAGCAAGAATGTTAAAATGGCTGTATTTTCCAAAAAGAAATAAAAAGTTTGTGAGAATGATATTGTTTTACATGTTTGCAAATCCCTTTAACGTCTGTTTTAACAGAAGACAGTCAGGTTTTCCTGTTTACTTCTATATTTAATCTATTGTGATATGTCATTTTTATTGAAGTGTAAACAGAATAAACAGAAAATCTGTCCTCATATAGGTGAACAGTTGGAAAAGGAAGTTTCTTTTTAGTAGTAATTCAGACAGTTGTGGAAATTTTACAATGATATTGCACTAAAGATCTACATGTGGCAGTTTTTAAACTTCAGTTGTAACGTGGGCTCATATACCATTATCAGTGAAATTGTCATGAATTTACATTAAAATTCATAGGTGTATGGCTTGGCATGGTGGCACATGCTTGTAATGCCAGCACTCTGGAGGCTGAGGCAGGAGGATCGTTGTGAGTTTAAGGTCAGCCTGGGCTACAAAGTGAGCTCAAAGCCAGGCTGAATTGCATAGTGAAACCCTGTCTCAAAAAGACAAAAAAAAAAAAAAAAAGCCATAAGCATATTTTGTGTTGTGAAAATCATCTTTAATCCATGCATGGCTTTATTACATCAAATATGAGTCACTTGGAAGGTGTTTATTCCTTGAATTAATTCCTGAATTATTTAGAACTTCCAAATACTGATATATTTTTGCCACAGATTATGAAAAAAAGTCACAGTTACTAATATCACCATTTGTCTTTAATCAGAAAAATATCTGTGAGAACTCAAAAACATTTAAGCTCACAATAGTAAATAAAAATTAACCATAATTTTAATTTTTCACTTCAAAGTTTCAACTTTACTAATAGCAACAAATAACAACAAGTATTTTCCTCAGAATTATGCTAGTTTTGTGCATTCTATGAAAGAATAGCTGCTAAATTCTGAAGTCTGAATAATCATAATAATGCTGGCAAGCATTATTTCATGTTGGAAAAAATTTTCCTCAATTTGAAACTTCAACAATTACATGCAGTGCTTTTCCTTGAGACAAACATCACCCTTTGGTACAGGGCAGAAATGCTTTATGCACATTTCACATTTCTTTACATACAATTTCAAAAGACATTTATTTATTCACAGGTGAAGATTTTAAAAAATTAGTACTTATTTGTGTTTCCTCAGAGGCATTTCGAATTTCCTACTAACATTTTTAAGATAGATAGATGGTGATGAAAAATATAACCATGGCTAAAATTGTCTGGTTGATGTTCTGTTCTGTTGATGTCTGTTCTGTCTGTAACCTCGCGTTACACAAAGCTACCAGAAATTGCGCCCACTATTGCTTTTGCAGCAGCAATGCAAACATCAGTATGTGAAAAATGCACATAATGTCGTAGCGTCCTTGTGAACAGTCTTGATTTATGGGTCCCTGCAGGGTGTCTGCAGACCATATGGAACAAACCACGGTCCCAGGACAAACTGGCTGAAAGCCAGATTCCAACACAGGTCCACAACGTCTCACTAAACCTGAAGTGATAGTTCCAGCACTGCGCTGGACTCACCTCTTTCCTGTTCATCCAACACCTGTCTCTCCCCTGCCATCTTCACCTACTACCACCCGGTCTGAACATTTTTACTCGGAAGGAATCTACTCCAGTGTAGCCGCTAAGCACACTTGGGAAACATATAAGAGTTGGTGTGTGGCATCAATATCAACATCACGTAAGACTCCCACACCTTTGTCTGGAATTAGTCCATATCCCTAGTCACTGATGAGGAAGAGGGCGCTGCTTGAAAGACAGGTTCTGAAATGGAAATACCCAGCCAGTGTCATTTCCTCCTGCCACTAGGGGGCAATAAAGACACTAACAAACAAGTCTCTCAACAAACGGAGCAGCCAAACAAGAAAACACATTTCAAATTCTTAAAAATCTGCTTCTAGACCACCCTGAACTACGAAAACGAAGTTTTTCACTCAGACTGAAATGACTACATATCTACAAAATCTGTTACAGTTCATGAGCTACCCCGGACGTCACCTCTTAACCATGAGGCCTAGGACTCTTATCTGCTATAAGCCAACTCTTAGACTGATAGCTGATATGGCTTGTACTAAGGGGCAACGCTGGAACTCCAATGTCAGCTGTTAACTTCGAGTTAAAACTCTTCAAAGGCTCCAAGGTACAAAATAAAACAATGCCTGAGCCTGTAGTCTTTCTCCTTGAATAAAATGAGACAGTGCTGTTGAAAGGTGTTTCTGTGTTCTGAGGAAACTGGAGTTCACCCAGAGTGAAGGGTTAATATCACCCTAAAGCAACGCACATTGTGGGGTGGCCCTGGCCTGGCCTAGGTGTGTCCACGTGCTGAAGGTGCTCCTGGAGAGGAAGAGAAGCGGCTTCCTTCCCTACTCTAGCTTCTGTCACCATGCCTCACTCAAGGCCAAACTCTGCCTGCAATGCTTTAAATGCCTCCCAGTCCTCTCCGTTCTCCAAATACAGCGCCCATTTGCCTTCTCCCCCAGCTGCATCTGCAGTAAGGAAACATCTGAAGGAATACATATTACCTAAGTACTGGCTCCAAACAGGGCGAATTTGTCCCCCAGGGGATATCTGGCAACGTTTGTGAATAATTTTGGGTATTCTGACTAGGGAAACGCAGCACTTGATACAAGTATGTTCTGGGCAAAGGCCAAGCACACTGCTATGCATCCAACAGTAGGGAAATCCAGTCCCCTCACCTCACCCAGAGAATTTCTGATTTCTGACATCAATAGTACAGAAGTTGCGAAGCCTTTCTTTGAAGTATGGATTTAAATTTTAAGAGAAAATAAATGTCAGGCAAGTTGAGGGCAAAATATTCTGTGTCCTTAAATCCTACCTATAAACTCCTTTTCAGAATCTGTAGGCATATAGATTAGAGTCTCTTGACGGTCTTTATCTTCCCACAGACTCTCTTTGTTCCCTTTGGCAGTTTGATTAAACTGTGTAGGTTTGAATGTCTCCATCTACGCAGTAAGAAGACTACATTGGATGATTTCTGAGGTCTCTTCCTGTTCTAGAATTTGACTTCTGGCTACAGTATAATGTTCTTAGTACTTTTATATCAGTGACATATTTACAAATAAAAACAAGGGAAACTTTAAAATCATTTCCTTTAAAAATTCTGTTTGCTTTTTTCACTTCACTTGGTTTTTATCTACTACACTCATTATATATGGAAGGAACATTACCCTTCATAGTCACAGCACAAAACCTCCCAGCAAGTTCTCATGTAATTACAGATGGAAAATGTATCCAGGAAATGTGTAAATTTCAACCTTACTTTTCGTTCTGTTCCACATGGTTTGCACATGGGCCATATTTGTATTCATAGACGAAGCGTGGGATGTAGTCAGAGGTAATAGCAATGACGAACGCATTAGTGATCACAGCCAATATGCCAATGCCTTCCAGGATGCCAAGCCAGATACCTGGTAGGAGAAAGGTTAAAGACAGTACGCAAAGATGAAAACTCTTTGATCAGTTTTATTTTGGAAAGAATGTTCTACTTATGTTGGTGCTGAAGCTTTGCCCACCATTTGCTTCCTCAGTAAGTCTAAGTCTGGATATTACAGCTATTGCCTATTCCCTTCTCACAAAGGGAGGGTAGCCCCATCTAGAAAGGTCTGCAAGTCGGAATGTCATCAGGACCAGGTCTAGCTTGTGATAGTGTCACCTGCACACAGGTCTGAAATATTCCAAAAGCTCATGTAGAACTTGCTGATGCAACAAAAGTAACAATTTTTCTTATACAGATAAACAGGAAGCTTTGAAGTTGTGTATAGAATCAGCGTGATTGATCAGAGCCAAAACTAATGTGTCTACTAGGTTTAAACACAGCTTCAAAAGTACTACTAAGGAAAAGTTCTAGAAAAAGACTGAGATGTGGTGAAGGGTATTGGGCAGAATGAAAGCTTTCTTCTTCTCTCCTCTTCTGTCTCCCAGATTCCCCATAATGGACCTACAACAACCGGCAATTAAAAGAACAAAATAAAAAGGTTTCAAAGGTTACCTAATGTCATCTGATAAATCAGGATGGATACAAACAGGTATTTGGGTGCATAAAAAATGAACATTAATTTTTTATAAAAGCTATAATTCAGTTAAAAACTTAGCCTGAGGGGAAAAAAGTCTTCCTACACAAAAGATGCTAAAATGTGAATGAGATAATGCATAGGAGAAATCAACAGAATGCAAGTGAGAAATTTTCTATGGAAATGAAAAGTTTTCACTCACTATTTATTCAGAGAAATGTCCTTCGAGATAGTGTATTAAGAATAAGAAAGAATTGCAGAAACTTGAAAGTACTATAACATCTAGTACTATTTAGAAAGAGAATGAGAACAGAAATTCTTTTGTATTATTGAAAGAGTATCCTTTAAAATTAAAATATGAGTGTGTTTTAGTCCAGTACACCTATGTTTAGAGATTTATACTACAGATACATTGCATGCACATACATATTTAGGCATAAAACACATACACACGTGTGTATATATAACATCTATGCCTATGTTTGTAACCATATCTGTGTGTGTCTATTACTACTTGTGGTGGGACAATGAAAAGGCTAAAGGGTTGTAAAGTTTGCCGTGCATCTTTACTTGAATGCTCTATTAAAATGAATTAGACTGATACATTTTGAGATGACCAATATTGATCAAGAAAAATTACTGAATCCTGCATATTTACACAGATATATTTTTCTTTTTTAGTGTGCACAAGAAGAATACTGACAAAAGTTGCATGCCAAAATTGATGCAATAGTTACCTGATACATATAGTGTTTATATATATATAGTGTATGTTTATAAAGTACCAAGTTTAATATAAAATTCTTCACAATTAAAATCCTCATTTTACTTTCTTGCCAATCAATCTGTGTTGCTAAGGTTGGGAGGAGCCCACAGGGTGTGAACTATGATTAAGACACCCAGTCTTAGTCCATTTGCACTGCCACAAGATACCCAAGGCAGGGACTTGTAAGGAACAGAAACATATTTCACAGTATTCTGCAGGTTGAGCATCCAAGACTGCATATTGGTATGTTCTGTGTTGGGGAAGCACCCATTTCCTGTTGCCGGACAGTGCCTTTAGGCTTCGTTTTCTGCGGGAGCCAGATTCAGTGTTCCCTCCACAATGGCACAGATCATGCCCGTGGGCAGTCTGCCCCTGTGTCTCAGTCACTTCTAGGATATCACTCCTCCTGACACTGCACATTGCTGATGACTGATCTCTCTCTCTCTCTCTCTCTCTCACACACACACACACACCTCTTGACACCAGCAGTACCAATATCAGTTCATTTCGGCATCTTACCTATGTCAGTGGCTCGGGCGGGCAGTGGTCTACGCCACTGGGTGACAAATTTGTATGCATCCAGCCTGATTTCAATGATGTTGTTTAACAAAGCCAGAAGAGGGGCCAGTGGAAAGGCCGCGACAAAGATGGTGGTAAAACCAAACTGCAAAACTGAGGGGAGAGCATTAGACAATGAATGCTGTGAACACTGTCATTCCTTTGAATTCTTTCAAGAGCCCTACAAAGTAAATATGCTCATCTCATGTCACAGTTGAGAAAACTTTAGCTCATAGGCATTAATTAACCTTCCTGAAGGTATGGGTAGAAAATACCAAAAGCTGCATTCAAGTTCAGATCTAAATGGAATTCAGTTCTATGTGCCTTCCACCATTAGGTAATGAAGCATGAAGGAAGGAGAGACAAGGTAAAGGAAAAGGGAAAGGAAGACAGAGAAGGGACAGAGGATGAAGGGGAGGAAGGAAGGAGAGAAGGATGAAGAGGAAGAGGTGGGAAGGAGGAGAACAAGAGGGAGGGGAAGAGAGGTGTAGGAGAAAGGCAGAGAGAGAGAGAGAGGCAGAAACAGGAGGCACAAAGAGCCGCCATGAGGAGCACCTGGCTCTGGAGTGATTAGGGGCCTACAGGAATCTTTCCCTTCTTTTTACAGATGAGAAAACTCAAATTCAGAGCAAAGCAGTGTTAAGTCAACACCCAGTGATTCTAATAGTTGGGAAAGAAATTTTTATTTCCTTAATATAAGTAAATAAGATTCTTCAAACTAAGACTCAGAATGAACCTAAGCAAAAGATGTACTGTGAAAAGTAATCATTACTTTTCTTTGGGTGGGGTGGTATATTTCTTCACAAAGGAAATTGATTGGGCTTTATTTGTTTCATCAAAGTAATTGCTCAAAAGCTAGGGCTCCATGGTGAGAAAAACCTTTATTTTGAGCAAAGGCTTCAGCTCTCAGAAGATAAAGAGACTGAGCCTTTTCTGTACTGCTTCACACCTCTTCTCCCTTGAGATACAAGAGCAGATGTCTTTTAGAAAGCTTTAGGTGCTTTTAACAATCTTTTAGAGAGTGATGGTTTTGTCTGTAGAAGCAAAACCCATGTGAAAAACACGAATAACATCAAGAAGGCCACAGGTCCTGGCCAGACATTCTCCCCTTACCCATTTCTAGGTACTCATCCATCAACCCGTGTATATTCATGGGCTGTAGATTCCAGTCATTTTCCCACTGAGGTATCGAAGCATCTTGCACTCCCCGCTTGATTTTATGTCGTGACCACCAGTTCTGAATCAACCTATACCACAGGGCAGACCAAGGACTTCTGAGCTTTTGTTCAGACATCTAGCAAACAGTTTATAGTTCACAAAGAAATAAGAAATACCAAGTACTCCTGAACTACACTATGCATTCTTGGGCACTGGAGATATTTGGAACTCCTTTCTCATTAGTATGTATTTGAGACGCATAATGAATTCACTCATCACGAGGAGTGGGGGCATACAGGAGACTTGCATACTGTACCCGAGTCTGTCTACTTCTTCCCTTCTCCTCTTCCACCCTGTTGCCATTACTTGATTCTCTTAACTTCTTAAAAAAGTCTCAACTTTGAGAAAAAATGTTAAATACTTAAATACAAGGTGTTTTATTTTTAAAAGGAAATTCAGTATGGGAGAAGTTCTGGAACTCTTCTAGAGCTTCTCTAACTCTGTCTGTCTGTCTATCTGTCTCTCTTTCTCTCTCTCTCTCTATATATATATATATCAGGAATTAATCAGCATACACTAACGTATTCTTCGATATCAGTAATACAAGCTTCCAGGTCTATGATTCTTTCTCCCATTTCCACCTATAAATACACCTAAACTCGTACCTTCCCTGTTGTTATGCCTGATCCCTTCATTTCTCAAGACCTGCTGTTCTCTGGACAATGCTCTCTGAACATGAATCAAATTACTCTCTGGGGAAAGTTGCTGAGCCCAAGATGAGATTTCAAGTGACACAGGCTCTACTTCCCACCTTGCAAGCATTAGATGTGTGATGCTTATCAAAATGCTTCCCTGTTTTGAGTTTATGAACATGAGGAGCTTAAGCATTAGTGAAGGAATATCTGCTCCCATAGTGAGGAATATCTCCAGGTGATGCATCTTTTCATCTAAGTCCATTTCTCAGACTGGGAAAGGAAATAACAACCTTTCTCTAGTCCAGGAATGATACTGGAATTACGTGAGTTAGACATACCCTGCCACCCATACAGTGTGGACTTCTGAGTTATGAATTCTGGAAAAATTTGACCAAAAAATACCTCTAGCATGAGAAGAATCTCATAGAACTCAGTGAACAGCACGCAGTGCTCTATTGAGTTCATCTGGAAGCTTGCATTCCAAAGGCAGTTGAAAGGGCACCTTAGCCAGAGCCAACCGTCAGGCAGCATTACGACTGCCCCCTGGAGGTTACCTCTGGTAGCTCACGAAAAGGAAAGTAGGCTGCAGGCTGGAATGGAGGCAGCTCTCCTCTTTTCTGTTTTATTTATTCTGGTTTTGCTTGAAGAAAGAGAATTATGATTTAAAGGCGTGACATTCACTCCTTTAGGGACTGATTCTAACCTTGCTGAACTTGTTTCAACGAGGCTTTCTCCTAGGCGCTGCAAAAGCCCCAGCATGACGGCCTTGTTAATGTGCCCAAATCACTTAAGGGATATGACTCTGGAGAACCTTTGAGCAGGGCAAGGCATGGAGAGCATCATGTATGCCGGGAGCCACAGGTCATGATGAACTGAGCATCATTCTCAGTCCCGGAGCGATGGTCAAACTATCCTGACCTGCTTTGGAGCTGGGAGGTAGCTCCGAGGCAGAACACTGGCCTCGCATGCACGAGGCCTTGGATTCAATCTCAGTGTCAGTAAGATACATGGTATGCTTATTACACACTCAACCTGTTGGAATCTGTACTGGACACTTGACACCTAACTTCTGCAAGTACTTTCTGAGGAGGCTTCCTGAACTGCATGTTTTGAAGTTGTCAGTCAAGGACAGGAAAGGGCATGGTAAGTGGATTGGGGTCCCCAATCCTCCATGCCCATTCTCTCTTCATTTAGAAGAGATTCACTTTAATCTGTTTTGGATACCCACAATCTGTATAAAATCGATAGATAAAAGAGATAAAAATCTCTCCACAAAAAGTTTTGTCATTTGTAATTGATGTTTAGTAGTCATTGGATCATCTCATTTAATCTACAAAAGAAAAGAGTGCTTCAGAGAAGTGAGATGCCTTTTAGGCAAAATGAAGAAGGAACAGAGAAGGAATTGGAACCAGATCTGAGTAGCTAACTCCATACCCATGTTCTGGGACTGTTATAATTTAGCCAACACTTTATGGCAAGTTTCAAGGTTAACACCGCTTTCCCAGCCCCCTGGTTTCTTCTCAGAAACATCCTAATATAGTGTACAGGCCAACACTGACAGTGAATCATGTAAAAGTTAATGATTGAGCCTAAGATATTTATATCATCAACCAGCTAATCATTCTTCCCCCCATCAAGAAATTACTCAAAATGTTCTCGTTTTAACCTTTAGTTAACTGAGTCTCAAGGGTTTAATAGCACATTGTTTTAAACACATTGGCTCTAACTGGATTTTGAGGGAAAGTACATTCTAATGTCTAAAGTGGAACATTTCAGCATCTCTGTCGGCACAGAGGGCACATAAGGTAAGTTTAACAACAGTGTGCTCACGGGTATCCCAGTTCCATGAAGTTGTTCCATATTTGCTTCAGAAACATGATGACTCCCATCTGCAGGCAGAGGTCTATCAGGCAGCCGCTGGGATGACACTGGCACAGAAGGAGAAGAGTGATACCACCCTGCTTCCTTTTCCCAGTGGGTCCAGAGTTCTCACCTTCAAATCATACCATCATCTCTAAAATTGGGTCGCACAATCTGACACTCACAGGGAACAAACAAGCAAGAAGTGGAGTGGTAGGGTATTTTTCAGTGATTATCATGGAACAGCAATGAAAATATCTACAAGAACAAGAGATTTAACTTTTAACAACCACTCACAGTCTGCCACCCTCTGTATCAGACCTGAGCCATTTTAGTGGGTGCCACAGAATGTTAAGTATCTACTGACAGTCCGGTAGGAGAAAGGTAACTACTGATTCCAGTTCAGGGACACAGTAATTACACCACACTGTTTTTGTCATATTTCTTGTTTCAGGGTGATCTCAGACTTATGGAAAATGTGCAGAGCTCCTTGAGGACTCACATACATCCCTCACCCATACTCGTCCCACGTGCTGCTCCTGGCATCTCTGTGGTACATTTGTCAAAGCTGAGAGAGCAACATCAAGACATTGTGATACTCTAGCTCTGGATTCTGTTCACACACCACCAGTTGTTCCGTTTCTGCGCCCAGCTCTCCCTCAGTAGACCCCATGGCATGCCTTTCCCATGAGTCCCTAGCTTCCACTGGTGTGAACAGTTTTCCATAATCTTGACAGTTTTGAAGACATGGATAGCCTGCAGAAAGTCACCCAGCCTGGGTTTGTCTAACGTTTTCCTGAGGTTAAGCATGAGGTTGTGTGTTTGGAAGGCAGACCACTATTTTGATCAGATCCTATGGAAGTGATGTTCTATTCAAATGCTGCTAGTGAGGTTAGTCTTCAATCTCTGGTCGATGTGTCACTTTCTGATTTTTTCACTGGAAAGTTACTCAGCTTTCTATCTTTAGGAGTCAGACATTAAGTCTAGCCCACTCTTAAAGTGAGAAAGTGCTAAAAATCTACCATTTGGAAAGGAAATAGCTATATACACTCATGTATGTTTACACTCATGTATGTTAAGTCAGAAATTCATGCCACAGAAATTTATCAGTATGATCAGTCCTATTCTTTTCTGTGAACCTCTGCTTTTTTAGACTTTCAATAAGATGGTGCCACACAGACATGAGATTTCAGAAAAAGTGTGTTTTACTTAACAATGTGCACCATGGAATCTATTTGTATGGGGTAGTGTAGGTCTGTTTCTTTAGAAATGGGTCCATGTCCTGCTCATGAGGATGATAAGCAGTCAGTACAGCTTTGATCTACAGTTTCTATTTCTATCAAATTAGTACTAGTGGGACTTCAAAAGGAACAAATAATTAGAATGTGAAATGGTCTACTTTTCCTGCTCCAGGCCAGTGACTCAACACTCTCTAATCTAAGTCAGAGAGAGACCTTGCTAGTGGTCATGTTGCTTGCTTAGAGAGGACTGAATTTTCAGATTCAAACAAAACGTTTTTAGGGTGAATTTAGGACCCCTAATCCCTGCATCTATGTCCCATTGCTGAGTGCAAGAGAAGATCTGGGGCTGAATAATTACTAAGTCACAGAGGCGGGTAATGCTAAGGATAAGTTCTGCTTACCAAATGTGTTTGATGCCTTGAGGTATGGGCTCAGCACAAGTCTATTATTATATAGATTTGGGACAGGAAAGAGAAGACAATCCAAGAACTGTGTGATTGGATCACTCTCCATGAAGGATAGATAAGCCAAATTGGGGAGATTGAAAAATAGGTTATTTATGACTTTGTTGAAATTGAGCCTTGATAAGTTTAGGATTTGTAGGGAAAAGAGAAGGATCCAAAGGTTTTATGTTAGTCATCTGCCTCATTCATACAATGATGGCTGAAGTCACCCCTTCCATATGCTAAGAGTCACTTGGTAAAAATAGCCCTTCCTTAGAGTGTGCAAAAGAGTATGAGAGGTGTGTAGAGGACCCAGGATTTCACTCCAGGGCGCCCCTCCAAATCATATGATCATGGGCACATGAGCTGGATCTGAATGCCTTCACGTAGTTTTCGCTATGTGAAAAAGTGGGTGAACGTTGGGATCTGTGCCCTGTAGAGGATAAAGCCAGAGGTAGATAGGACTCTTACACTGCAAAACTCGTGATCCTTCACTCCACCTGCGTTCACATCTTCACTCTCAACCAGGCTTACATGTGTGAGCCAGCAACCAGACAATAACCTTAGACCAAAGTGCATTTTCAGCACACCCTGGATTGTGCTCCGTGCTCCTCTGGAAGCAGTGCGGAAGGCCAGTGTTCTGAACCCAGACTCTGAAGCTACACTGACTCACTGAGCGAGCCATAACTCCATCAGTTTTTAGAACTTAGGTAAATTATATAACTTCTCTACACCTTTGTTTCCACATGTGTAGAATGATTAATATACTAGAATTGTTATGAGGAATAAATGAATAAAAACTTGAAGAGCACTTAATAATGATTGCTGAACTGCACTAGCATGTACTAAGCATGCTGTGTTAGCCATTATGTAAACATTTTTGATACTGAATTTTTGCAAAGTATTTTTGTGAGATATCATGTAGCTAATAGCGTAAGATTCATAAATCCAGTAACACTAGTTCATACACTTTAATACAATTGTAGCACTTCTTTCTTTGTTTATAAAAGTTACCCTTAATTGTGCCCAATAGTTCACATGCACAATTCAATTTAACTACCGATCAGCGATATTGAGATGACTATTTTTATCAGAAGTTTACAGAAGAAAGAACTGAAGTTTATAGGCATTAAGACCTTGCCTCTGAATGGGAAAGGATTAGAATGTAGATGATCAGAATCCAAGGAGAAAACATGTGTTATGTTTCCTGGCTGTCTTATGTGTGAATGCTATTAATGCCGTCAGAGGAGGTAAGGAGATCTCTTCTTTTTTATACCCCACATGTCCCCAGAGACTTGGCATACAGCACGTGCTGATAAATATTTGCCATATGCAGGAATTCAAGTGGTCAGTCTTTACCTTCCATTGTACACATACAGTGTGATTGAAATGCTGGTAGATATTGAAATTTTTAAGAATTACTACAGTATGACAGATGTGGTAATTAATCTTCCTCAAAATACTCCCTTCAAACCCGCACTTGGCCCATAATTCTTGCCATCTCCTGAGGCAGGCCTGGAAGGCCTTTTTTGTGTCTTTGCAAGAGTGATAGCAAAGGTGGTAACTGCTGCTACTGCATGACCTCGCCCAGCCCCTTCACCAGACCTGGCACTGTGCGACTTCTGGTTCTTTGCCAAAGTTGAAATGACCATGAAAGGTGAAGTTTTTGCACTTATGGCGGGCACTGCATGAGCCCGAACAGCATGACTGAGGAAGCCGTGAAAGAGCACTTCCAGAGCTGCTTCAGAAAGCGGTGAGAGGGATGGGATGTGTGTTCAGAGTGAAGTAGAGCAAGGAAAGGAGGGTTAGTGGTGAGTGTGTTTTACTGTGATAGATACTTTTAAGCGCTCCATGTAGTTCTCAATTGCACTTTGTGGCTTCAAAGTCTACACTTCAGGATTTCTACAGTAAACCATAAACCTACATTTATTATTTCACTAGTTTTTATCAGAGAACATGATCACTACATGCCTCATACATATGATGGAAATCGTGAAACATTTTTCTTAACACTAATATTAATTTTTCTGGGACTTTCAAAGACTAATCAAAGCTTCCAATAATGTCATAATTAAGAAAAAGAGGGCTGGGGATATAGCTCAGTGGAATAAGCGCCTGCCTAGCAGGCGCAGGGTCCTGAGTTCGATCCCCAGTACCGCCAAAAAAAAAAAAAAGAAAAAAAAGGAAAAAGAATATCTAATTAAGCAGAATTACTGGTGACAGTGGCTCCTAAGTTGCTACCAACAACTACAGCTACCTGGCTGTAACCTGTCTGTCCACCTCCCTTCACAGCTCCCTAACTGGGTAGGTGACCAGCCTTTCAGCAGATCTGAGCACAATTCTGAGCCAAAAACAACAGAAAATGGCACTTGGACTTGGGGAGTTCTAAGCAGTTCCAGAATCATGAACGGTCCTGGTCTGCATCTGGCCTAGAAAGAACTCTGGTGGCAGTGGGCAGAGACCGCATGATTATGGGGAGCAGCTGGTGGGGGCCGGCCACAGCCAAGGAAGGGGTGACGGCGCTGTAGAAATTACCTCTGCCCTGTAAGCAACTTGGCCGCCTACGTATGACAACTGCCCCCTTGTGTTGAGAAAACCTATACTATAGGAAGTTAAATAAAGGACAGATGATAAGCAGCAAATTCAACTAGCATGTGAGCCCCATTTTCTGGAAATGAAGTTGATCTCAGGAAGTGTTAGGTTTCACCCACATATTACCATCAATTTCCAAAATGATCTGGAAAGAAAAGCTAAGGGCAGCAGCCCTAGGTTTCACAGATTTTCTATGGGACTACAAGTACCTCAGTCACAGCTTTTGAGGCCTTTTCTTGGTCTGTCTCTAAATTAAGACTTTTTGTTAATGAGACCATATATTAAATTGGATTTTACATTAGAGTCATTAGAATAATTTTAAGTTAGAGAAAGACAAGACATTCTGATCAGTGAGGAGAGTAGAAATGGACACAATTATAAGATACAGATTATGATAATTTTGTAATCATACTATGCTGCATAAAATACTTTTTATTAATTTTGTGATTTCAATTTAGGAGAAAAGCAAAGGTTACTCTTTCTTTTTTCTGAGACAAGGTCTTGCTTTGTAGTTCAAGCTGGGCTTAAATTCACTATGTAGTTTGGGCTGGCCTTGAACTCATGTTGATCCTCCTGCCTCGGCCTCCCAAGCACTGGGATTATAGGCATGCACCACCACATTTATCTGAGAATAAAGTCTTAATGGGTAAAAATACTACTAATTTTTAAACATTAGTAAGTTAGTAAAAACTAAGTTTCTTTTTAGTTTATAGAAGTGAGAAGACAAGCTTTAGTGTGATACAAGTCCAGAGAGACATTTACAGTGACATTTTTATTAGAAAATATTATAAAGCTTTATAAGAAAAATTATCTAAGCAAAACTAAAGGATAAGCTACATGTTTATGTGGTCATATTTCAAGTGAGATTTCTTTTGGACTAAAATTTTCCTCCTTAAGAGAAAACCTAACACATTCAAAAGTCTGGAGGTGTAGACAGCAGTTAACATTGATTCCTAAAGAAGAGAGGGCCATGGAGGAGCAGCTAAACTTGTAAATGAAAGATGTATAGAAAAGTAAAAAAAAAACCTGAACTAAGAATTTTAGGGTTTATTCTTTTCATACATCATCTTTTTTTTTTAAAGATATAGTTGCTTCTTTTTGAAACCCAAGGAACTCTTCTCTACCAGAAGTGTCTCTTCACGTGTGCTGTCTCCTGCCCAGCCTCCCCTGTCCTGGACCTGCGCCTCTCTCCCTGCACACAGCGCCCCCAAAGGTCACTCACCTCCTCTAGCCTCCAGCGGTCAAACAGTTTATTGTATTTGCCTGGGTGACCTACAAATCTTAAAACACACACAAAAAAGCATCTTAATTCATTATCCATTAAATGAGAAACACCTGCTGACCCATCACACGTGTGCACCAGCGGGAGCCATAATGCTCACTGGAGCGATTTGTCCCTAGACAGGGAAATTTCCTAGATGCTTAGGCATCAACACACTGGCTTGCAACAGAAAATGCAACACCTGAACTCAGTACCAGTGAGTCAAGAAAGTACAGGAGGAGCACCCCAGTGGCACTGAGTATGTGCATTTTAATGCCTCGGGGACTGAGTTAATGGACGTTACCATAACGTGCTGAGTGGCTGGGTTCAAAGTGTCTCAGTCTTTAGGAGGTTTCCAAGGCGTGGTTTGTAGTGGTAGCGATAGAGCAGAACATACCCATTAAGCTAACAGGCTTTCCTCCCGTATTTTATAACAGAGTGAAGAAAAGGACATAATAATGGTGGGTAGAGGTTTTCACATGAAGAAATTGTGATGCAGGTTTACACAAAAATCCTTTTCTTCTCTAACAGAATAATTACTAATAATTGGATAGCATGGGTGCAGGTTTTATTTTTGGTGCCAACTTTAATTGGTTCTGGCTGCCAGTCATCTGAGCAAGAATGCACAGGAAAGCTGATTGGCGAAGTCTTCCAAGGTAGGGGTCAAGAATTTGCGACCTCTCTTAACTAATTGGCAACGGAACTGTTGCTGTGCTTTTTACTGTGAAAAAATAGCACGTGTAAAGCTCACTTACCTTCCCAAAAAGAAGGCAATGTAGAAGATAGAGCTGTTCAGATTGACAAACTGGAAGAGAAACATCTTCAGGGCAAAGCTGTTTTCCCATTCTGATTCGGTGCGGGGGTATTCTGAAAGGAGCACAGTGTTGTTGACAGACACCAGGTGAATGACAAGCACTCGGGGCATGGAGTCAGAGGCCCCACAGTCAAGGCTGGCTTTGGTAACTTGCTGGTTCTATGAGGCACTCAGAGGTTCAGAGTTTTAGTCTGTGTCTGTGAGAGGTGAATGGTAATACCAGATGTGCAGAGTTAAAAGAAAGATCTAAGATAGTTTTTAAGCTTCCCTCACCCTTACAAAAGGATAACACCTGTTGTTAGTACATGAAGAGCTTCGTGGCTGTCTTTGACATTGCATTTAGGGCTAACCGCAAAGACTGATCAACTGTTCGCTCTAGCAATGCTCCATACAGGGATCTGCATTGTCAGAGCTTTTGTGAAGAATTTATATTTTCTGTGGTAAAGAGAAAAGGAAAGCACACATTAGCAGAGATGTGTTCTGTGAGCCTTACACCCAACTTTCAGGGGACTCACATGCTTTTTTTTTTAAACAACAGTTTTGTCATCTATGAAATGAGGGATGCAGATAAGACGATTTCTCTAGATCCTGTCAACTCTCACATCTTGTAGCTCTGTGACTTAAAAGAAAAGAGATGAGAAAAATGGACTAAGAAAAATGGACTAATGGTTCCCAAATAAATGGTAAAAAAATGTGGCTATCTAATATATATTTGAATACAAAATGAAGAATTCAAGAAAGAAAATAAGTAGGACCCGTTTTGAGAAAAGTGCAAGCCAAATGTATACACAGGCCCAACCCCATGGAAGGAGGAGACAACAGGCCAGGGGTTCCAAGTCCAGATGTACTATTGAGAGCCCAAAAGCAACTGCTGGGCTTGGGTCGCAGGGAGAGACAGGCAGCTCACATCCCCCCAGGTCCCTGGTGTGGGCTTTCGCTGCTGTTTCCTTCTAAACTGTGCTTTAGTTCTTTCACTTTTACACAAAATTTCTCTAAAAGAAAATGTGAATTTTAAAAAAATCTCTCATGAGAAGCCTGTCTGGTTATGCACTTCTAATTGTACAGCACTGCAATTCACAAATAGGTCTCGTGTGATAGCTGCTTTGAGGGGGAAAAAATGCAATTTTGTTTGTGTCGGAATTTTGTGGATAGTTTTTCTTAATGTATCAAGAATTTGAAGAGAATATTTGGTTTTTCTGATGAAACACTTTATATATATATTTTAAAAGAAGTTTGTCAAATCTGTTATTCAAACACTACATATGCTCATTGATGCATTGATCGCGGATATGTTGTTACCTTTCTCTTTATATTAGCTTTTGCTTCCTATACTTAGAACATTTATCAGGAGAAGCATAGAAGTCAGGGCTGTGATAGTGACTTTATAGATCACTAACCAGGATGAAGTAACCCACTTTGATCCTCAAATATATTTTAAATTCTGGTTTGTCTGATATTGGTACAATTACATCTGCTTTCATTGTTACTGTTGCCTTGGTATATGTGTACCTTAAAAATCAACCAGTTTCACATTTTTGGATTTGTCTTTCTCTTCGTTGACACATAGCTAGATTTTATTTTTTTCAAACTGAATTTGAGTCCCAGCAGTTGAAAGGGAAGTTGTTGATATAGAGGACTGTGATCATAGATAGGTGGATAGGTAGGTAGAGAGATAGATTTAGCATAGATGAAAATGCATACTTATTTTTATATTCATCTACTAATTGTTTTTTACCTTTCTTCTCCTGCATTTTATTACATGGATCAAGAGTCATAGTTTTCCTGGTCTTTTGCATTCACTCTTTTGACAAGTATGTGCTAGAGATCCATTGTTTAGCAGAACAGACTGAGATTGTAGATGTCAGATTATGCTAATGTGTTACCTCACAAGAAGAGGAGAAGAAAAGAATTATAATCCAGCTTAATATATAATCTAATTGAAGTTTGGTAATAAAACTATTAGCTGGCTAAATTTAACAGTAATTGAAAAAATAATAATTTTGATCTTATAGTGTTCTTTCACCCTATTACTTTATTATGTCTTCCATATTTATTTATTTTAAGAATGAATGCAAACTATTATAACAAGTATTTAAAAAGAGGTAAATGTTTTCAGTGACCTCACATTAAGAATTTTTCAGTTTTGCCGGGGAAAATAAAATAATACATACATGGTCTGATAGAAATATGACAAATGAACACATTTTTAAAATTTCATTACATTAAAAGACATATTGCCACTAACCCATCTCAAAGTACTCCTTCTCACTTCAAAGATACTGCACACCATTCTTGCCACTTTCTGAGGCAATTTTGGATGTCTTCAGTTACACTGTCCCGGCTCCCTAGATGTCCTAAATGAATTCAAAATATTTTCCTTTCATGGTCACTTTGACTTTGGGGAAGAGTCACAAGTTGCATGATGCCAGATCTATTGCATAACATGGATGAGGACACAACATATTTTTACACGCCTGCCCTCCCTTTGTGTTGGATGGTCCTCAGCAATAGCGTTCATCCTATATTTTTAATCACAAGTTGTAAAGACACTCATGAAAGAAGACTTCCAGAACTGCTTCAGAAAGTGCAGAAATGATGGGGTAAATGTGTTTGAAGTGAGGGGTGGTACTTTGATGGTGCTTCATGAAAATTTGCCTTTTAATGTAATACATTTTTTAAACACAAACATGTATTTTGATCAACATATATATCACAACGATGTAAAAGACATAAGTAAAGAATTATAAAGTGCTCTGGTGAGATTGTGGAATGGAGAGTTGAGGAACACAGCTTCAGAGGGATGGAATTTGAAACCAGAAAGGACTACCAAGGGTCAAGCGGGTAGGAGCAATGTAAATAACAGTTCAGTAAAGTTGTGAACCAAGTTGTTGGCATGTTGAGAGCAACTTTCCATTGCTTTATATACTGTGGCCAAGACTGCAATATTCCTAACACAAAGGCTTCTTGCCAGAAAGACTGTGCTATCTTTATACAAGTGCCCTTGGGGAATAAGCACCCTGGTGCTATGGCTAAGTCTGACTTTAAACTTGGGTGCATGACCTGGCCTGGCCAGCAGGAGGTAAGATGTCAGCAGAAGTTTCATTAGCACTAGTATTTGAGGGCTTATCATTGGAAGCCTAAGGTCCCATAAGAAGTCCTATTATACCTTATGGCTGGACCCAAGTTAGCCATGTGGGGAGGCACAGGGAGAGACACGAAGAAGGAAGACATTGGTTTTCTTGATAGTCCCCTAAGAAGTGTTACACATGTGACAAAGCTACTTTAGATGTGTCCACCCATCAGACTGCTACACCTAGCAGGGAAGCTACCTGTTGGGCTTGCCCAGGATGCAGGGTCATGGGTGGTCACAACGTGATCTAAACCAACCTGGAGTAGTCTCTCACACAGAAGTAAGTGGGTCCATGGAGTCGCCATGTGGTGATCGCAGTGTTAAGGTTCAAGTTCTATGCTACAAATAAGGAGTTTACTCCTCAACAGCTTGCATCATCCATGCCTACAGCACACTGTGATTCATCGTGAATTAGCCTTTCATTGGAGGAGAAAACAAATTCCAAATACAGTTGAGAATAGAGATGTTGTTTTCAATGAGAATGTAGTTTTGGCCAAAACATAACTTACTTTTCCCTTAATAAAGCTAGATATTGATGATAATTCTTTGACATTATCACCACATTACACATTAGTTTGTTTTACTGTTAACTTCTTTATTCCTTAAAATTTTATTAGTGTGTCAAGCGAGATGTTACTATGTATTATGACTGTAGCCTTGTGAGATAGCTTTAACTTCTGTTTGACAAAGTCAAGACTACTTCCTCGGTCAGCTTAATTTGTTCCTTGGAATCTGACTGATATTAAGCATAGACATTCATTATTATAGACAGTTCATTCCTCCAAACCTCTAAGGCCACTCTGATGAGTTCTCAGCACACACAAATCCAAAGTGAAACTATCACTTGTAAGTAAATACTAGATATTTCTTCCCACATTAAAAATGTATGAGTTGAGCCAGTGTGGTGGTATATTTGTATAATCCCAGCCCTCTGAGAGGCCAAGCATGGAAGATCCCATCCTGGGCAACTGAGCACTTAGTAAGGCCCTGTGTTAAAAGAAACAAAGAAAAACGTGCTTGGGATGTGGCTCAGTGCAGAGACCCTGGGTTCCACACCTAGTCTCCCCTGCTCACATGAACTGAAAACTTGGTTTATTTTTTTCTTTGTAATTTATGAAAACAAAACATTTGGAAAAAGTCAAGAAATATAAAATCTAAAAACATTTTAGTAAGGTGGTATATAATCTTTTTGGTAAATAAATTCTAATTTCTAATGCTAAACACAAGCTAGCACAGTTAGGTGGGGCATTATCCCTGTCATTCTAGCGCTAGGGAGGCTGAGGTAGGGAGACCATCACAAATTCTAGACCTGCCTGGGCTACAGAGTGAGTTAAACTCCAGCCTGAGCTGCGCAGTGAGGCTCTGTCTCAAAACAAAAACAAAAACACTAATAACAACAACAAAAACATAACTTAGCACAGTTAAAACTTAAGCAGAATACACACACATGCAGTTAGATTGTATGTTATTTAAGAAAAGATCAATTTTTATCAATTCTAATAAATGTAGTCCAGTGATTCTTGATTAATAATTATGAATCCACAAACAATGTTATCACCGGGTTATAGATGGAAAAATCAAATATCAAGAGAAAATTTGACAGTCCCGGTACTTCACACCAATAGCTGTCTTGGTTTCTCTTGCTTTCTTACACTGTTTATGATTCTCCCAAATCATTCTTATATTTTTTTGTCTTGAGAAAAAAATCACTTTAATAATGAATAAATATAAAGAATTAGGCATAGAAGAGACCTTGTCTCTGGGCCCCAGCCCTACAGGGTGGGCAAAGGCTCTGTCCACGTTGTGTAAAGGGCCAGGCTGGGCTGTCTTCGCTGCCCTGTACTGTGCAGCCCCCTGCAGAGATGTGCCTTCTCCCCAGCTGTTCTCACCCCGTTGCCTCCTGTGGCAGGAGGTGTGCCAAGGCTTCTGTCGTTCAGAATCTAGAGCACCTCCTCCTCTGGGAGCCCCTCAGATCACATATTCACCGTTTCTTCTTTCCTAAGTCACTGCAGCTCTAATCCTTGAACTTCCTCTAATTTTCTAAGCAGCTTTTGCCTTGCCCCTTTATCGTACCCCATACCTCTCCCATTCCCTCAACTCCAGCCTTTGGTTTCAGCGCAGGCTGACCTGGCTAGTTAGATACAGCCACTGTCCGTGGCCTTTCCAGTTGCCAGCATACCGACGCCCGTCCTCTGCTGTCTCCCCTCTGCTCTCGCCTTGTTCCCTTCGTCATCACACACCAAGGCCTGTCTGAATACTCAGTGATGTGTTTATGGACCCACCCAGGGCACATTCACAGATGTCTACGTTGCAGGTAGGAAGATGTTATGGGAAAAGTCATGACAACCCAGAGCTCTGGATCCAGAAAAAAATCAAAGGAGGACAGAAGAAAGATATTCTCAAACATAAAACGTCTCAAGACATTCACTTGCACGTAGCAATAGAAGGGATTGCAGGAGCAAAGGAGCCAGGAACTCGTGTCCCGCTGCGATGGAGGGGTGGAAGGGATTTACAGGGAGCTGGTGAGAGCCAGGGTAAGGCGTCCGGACTGGGGCAGCTGGGGGACTTGGAAGGGTGACTAACAAGAACACCTCACACACAGGCTACTTAATGGATTATTAGATTTAAAGGAAATTTAAACTATTGGGAAAAATTGGGGGGTAAATAAAGGGAAGTATGTAAACCTTTAAATAATAAGGAGCCATTTTCATGGAAAAGTAGAAGTGGTTGTAAATGATAATTACATAATTAGAGTACAGTGGATGTCCTAGATATGAAAACAGTTGTGTAGACAGAAGGATGTGAGCATTAGTCATTAACCAGGTTAGCTATGTAGATATAGCTTCTATGGAAGGAGGAGAAAGCACAATGTCTGAGGTAATGTGTGGAGGTGTGAGTGGGAGGCACTGCAGGGAGGTTGGTAACCGAGTCTTCAGATTTAGCACTTTTATACCAGAAAAGAAGTAAATATTCAAAGATAGAAACCCAATGGTAGCAATAGAACCATGTTATTTAGAAACAAGTTGGGAAGTAACATAAGAACCTCAAAAACGTTACAAAGCAACTTCATCATGGGTAGAGGAAGTAGGAAGGGCAGGACTCATTTTCCTTATGAATCTCTTCGAACTGTTTTGACTTTTAAAACACGCATATGCAATCTTATGACACAAGTGACTTGAAAGTTGATGAGAAAGGTACTCAGAGCCGTGAGACACAGGTTTGCTAGCTGAGAGTCAAGATGTCCTCTAACTGGGCCCACTGGCTTCCCTGCCTCGCTGCTCTCGTGCCTACTCGTAGATGATGTAACCAAAGATGGCAAAATGTGAAACACATAAAGTGACTACAGACTGATATGTCCCCCTGTTTCCTTATAAAGAAATGAAGTAACAGAAGTGGACTTACCTAAATTAGTGAGAAGGTAAGCAATTTTTTCATAGGCCTACAATAGAAAGAAGGTATAATGAATATTTTTTTCTTTTAGAAAGATTTAATATTTACATTATTCAAAGAAACATTTAAAGTATGTTCTGCAAATGCATGTTCTACAAAGTGGTTACGTTTTAAATTAAACTTAGGATATATTGCTTTATGTACACCTACCCACATATACAAACTGGACAAAAGTTTTTCTGGAAGTACATGTACATAAAAGTTGTTATCTGCAATAAGAAGTTTTTTCTTTCAGTTAACTTCCATTTTATAATCTACTTTCTAAATCAGAAAAAAGTAAACAAAGGTTTCAGTTAGTTATGGATGAGCTGAGATTGGATCTTAATGTTCTAGAGTCCTTTTGGCACACTGAGGGAGGAAATGGAGCCATAAATTCTCTATTATTCATAAAAGATTTTCCAAACTATGACAGAAAACAATTTGCTGGCTTACATTTTTAATGAAAGATTGTCTGGGTGGTTATTTAAAAGAGGATCTAGGTCAAATCTGTGCAATGTGGAGGTAATTTTTAAGATAGATTTTTTTCCTGATAATACTTTTCATCTTCTGCCAACTAGTGCCCGTCCCTCCTCTATTCTAACCCTCATTTACATAGACTCAAGTAAGTGACATGACTTTTAAAGTATTCTAAGTAAATATAGTTGGAAAAGCATATTCAGACATATCCAGACAATAGGCTGTTATGTGTTTGTGATGTGTATATGTATGTGAATATGGCTACATACCCACCACTGAATAAAGTCATGTTTAGAATAATAATTCCAACAGCACTGTTTGTTGGAGGCAAAACTAAAAGACATGGACCTGCTCACTGTAAAAGTTGCTGACAGTCCCTGAATGTCCTTGTAATGGAACCACTGGGACAAGTTGGCCTAGCCATGGTTCAAATCTCCCTCTTCCTAAGACCTAAAATGTTCTTGAGAGAGAAAGACTGTGTGGAGTACAACAATAATTGCATAAATTCCCTAGGGCAAGTTTTATATGCTTGTTCATTTTACTATATTCACAAGCTACAGTTTTCTAATTTTAAGGCAAGATTACCTGGATTTCATGAGAACCAAGGTTATTCCTACTGTAACACATCCTCTCCATGCCTCATTTATCAAGGGAGACAACCACAGCGCAGTCTCTTAGGGATGGACTTGACCCACCCACAAACAGTACCTAGTAGTACCTGTGCTGATATCACTGACATGACCAGCCTCAGGGAGACTGAGAGTTAATTCTGTTTAAATAACTGCCATTTAGAGTATTGTGACTGTGCCCAGCAGTGCTTTCCATACGTTCTTATTCCCTAGCAACAATCCAAGTGGGTGTAATGAGCCGTATTCTCCAAAGCAGGGAACTGAGGCTGAGTGCCAGGGACCCGTGCTGACACAGCAGGCTGCGCTAGCATGGCTTCCCTGCACGACGCTCTGCGTTGTCACATTCTCAGACTTGTATCTTCATACTTAGCACATAGAGCCTGTCTGCAAGCCCAGGATGGAAATACTCACAGCTGGATGCCCCAGCAGGGTACAATAGCCCATGGAGAAGTGTTACAAATCACAGGAAAGGCTACGCAGCAGTAGGGAAGCTTTCTGGGGATCCCTAAGAACCTGTGACATCCAAAGCCCAGATGCAGTGGCAGATGACGTGCTACACAACCAGTCCAGGCAGACTGATCTGCAAAGTCCTCAACTACAAAGCACAGAAAATGTGATTTCAGTTTGGTGTAGGGCAGCAGTCACACTGGCAGGGGAATGGAATGGATGTGAGTTTGGGTGAGGACAGCCAGGGAGGTGACACGAGGATCAGATCACAGTCATCCAAGCAAGCTGACATTATCTACTGAGGTTCATGGAGCTTCAACATGAGTGGACAGAGACACATGGCCACAGAGATGTAACTGGTCAGGAGGTAAAAGGTGCTCCAGGGAAGAGTGAAGCAGCTCGAGTGTAGTGCGGTTGAGAGAACCACTTTCTCCAGGGAGCAGGAGCCCCTCCTTGAGAAGGTGACCTTAGAGCAGAGACGTGAAGTAAGAGAGGGAACACTGAGCTCCTCTGAGACCCAGAAACCTGATGCCGGTGTCCCATGACTGGCATGGACTCCATGTGCTTCCTGACAGGCAAGGAAGCAAGAAGGTCGGGAGAGGTGCCAGCAGTCAAGCCAAGTAGAAGCGAGGCGGAAAGGTCTCAGAGAGGGACATCTTATCAAGGGATGACTGGCCATGGTAGGGACGTCAGAAGTCGCTGTACACTTAGACACCGCCAGCTTCCCCCAATGCCTTGGTGAAGCCCGATGCCAGAATCAGGCAGGAGAAGAGCAGCAGGGGAGGTAAGGGTGTGGCTCTCAGCCAGGGCAGCTCCTGGAGCTCCACGCTGCTCAGTGCATTGCCTCTCTGAGTCAGAGCCCACATGCAGACTCACTGAGAAGGCAAACCCCAGGCTTCTGCAGAGTGGGAGAGACTGCTCTCTTCCAGCTGTCTACCCTGTGAACTTCTATACATCATAGACAGAGATTTGCACAACCAAACACAGTTTAGAAAAGCTAAACGTCTTATTACATGAGTCATTTGTCATTAACCCCTTTCTCGGTTAAGATCTGTAGTCCAGACCTTTCATCCAACCCATCCTATAACAGCTTGTGTGCATTATAATTGACAACCAAGAGTAGCCAAGTATTAGGAAAGATAAATATATTTTGATCACGTCTAAGAAAACAGCACAGGAATGGAGACATGGAAATGGATCAGTGGTGGGGAAGACCAGAACCAGCAAAAAGCATTATCAGCAATTTCTCTTCCTTCTTGGTTGTGATGTGCTCTGTGTATGCTAAGTGACTTTACCATTAGAGACGAGAAACATTAAGATGAGTTCGTTGTTTTATTGACTATGCTTTTAATTGGCCTAATCCTGGTTAAACTATTAGAATGCTTCTCAGACATTTTTATTTTTCCCTTAAGAATTACGCCCCTAGTTGTGATGCCAGACAACTGTCATCCCCTGCTGTAACATGACACAGAGAATTACACAATTGACTGTCAAGCAACAAGAATATATAGCTTTGAAATAATTTTACATATTTCATTTTCATTAACCTATCTTTGGAAATAGCACCTGATATGATGATGGCCATCTATTATTCATGGTACCTACAAGTAGCAACCCTACTCCAGGGGGAAGCAAAATAGAGATGGAAGAGTGCGAGGTTGAGAAAGACCGACTCTTGGTTTCAAATTCTACCACTGCAGCATGTTAGCCATATGTTTAGCAAATTGACATTAAAAATAATGTATTAAAGTTTTTAATTATTGTCAAAGTAGTTTACAATTCATTTTTAGAAGCGGTGGCTTCTGATCATGACTATGCACCAAAATTCTCTTAAGCTCCTTAAATCAATGATTTCTAATGCTCTTTTAGATCTAGCTAGATCAGAATCACCAGAGCACTTTTTGGTGTTTTGTTTCAGATACCTTTTTCTAGCCCAACAAAGGAGATTATTAATGGAAATCAGGAATTTAGTTTTTCAAAAGTATTGCAGAAAATTTGATATGTAATAAGAATTAGAAAAAAACTTTTAAAATTACATTCACAATCCATACAACAGAGTTGTAATCAAATTGTTATTATATTAGTCTGTATGTTTCTCCCCAGTTGAATATTTATTTAAAATTTCCACGATCTACTTATTTTGAGAGATTTAGAGAATGGCTATATAAATAGAGTTGTATATTTTATTATATATAAAACAAGTATTGTACGCTTGAAAACACAACTCTAACAACATAAATAAGCTGATCTCATGCAATATGCAAAACGCCAGTACATTTGGAGAATAACATATTTCAGATTTATTCAAAAGATATAAGTGCCTTTAGGGTACTAAGCGAGGATCTGGGGGTCCGCAGACAGGAAGGAGAGTGTGAACCCCTGCTTGTATGTGCCCAGCACTTTGACAGAGGGAGAAGGAGACATGACAGTTACACAAGGGAAGCCGCTCACAGAGGGCTGAATAATTCTGCCGGGCAGTCTGCGGGTTGGGAGAACAGGCAAATCCAAGAGCCTTGTGCTGCTTTTACAGCAAAGCTGAGATTACTCAACCCTGCACATGAGACTGAGAAAAAGGTTTCTGGAGGAAATAATCTGCAACCAGTATGTCCAAAGATGAAGAGATATTCTCCAGGGAGACAAAAGAAAACAGGACATTTCAGACAGAAGAAGCACTGCAATGCACACACAGGGGTGGGAAGTAGCAAAGCACCAGAGGATAAGGAAGTGGCTCCTAGGCTGCAGGGTAGGTTGCACGGAGAGGAGAGCAGAGAACAGGATTCCAACCGCAACCCCCCCCCCGGAGGAGGTGTATGGGTTTAAGATTTACGCCAGAGTGGGTGGAAATCTGCAAAACAGTTCCAAGCACAAGTTAAAAAGATCAAAAATTGCAATTTAGACACATCTTTGCAAAAGTCATGTGTAAAGGGGATACAGTTTAGAGAAGAAACAGGAAAACTGTCAAGTTAGAAGGTCGTGGACTAGTCCAAGCAAAATGTAACAACTAGCTTAACTAAGAAAGCCCAGTAAGAATAGGAGCAGGATAAGATAAGGGAGATGTCTCTGAGTAAAAACTCATAGCTCTCAGTCGCTGATAAGATGAAAGAATTGCATGAAGGACAATTTAAGGTTTTTTTTGCTGTATATATTTTCATACATCCTAAATTAAGCAAAATATCTGATTTAACTATTATATTCTTACATTTCATAATGTAATACATTTGAATTAGACCTGAGAAGCACATTAGAGTCATAGAATATTTTCAGCATAAGTTTTTCATTTTAAAAATTGGTGGCACAGGGACTCTAAATTCTAACTACTAAGAAACAAAATACATGTGTAATAGCTGCAAGTTCAGCTTTGTCCTTAGAATAACAGAAGATGGGACTTTTAGTTTCTCTAGATAGACACTTCAGCGGTGTACTATTGGACATTTCAATCTATTTTTATTTGATTAAATTCTTAAATTAATATATATATTTGGATGAATCAGAAGAATTATTTAATAATTTGTACCTTAATAATTAATAATAAGTACCTTAACATGTTCAGTAGAAAGTGTATACATTTAGAAGAGCATTATTATTTTTGCACTGGTTAAAAAAATGAACATAATCTGAACTACTTTGAAGACAACAATATACAATATAACAACCACTGTTGCATTCATATTGTCTTTTTAATTTCTCATTTCCAAGGTTTTAAAATTATTTTTATTCTTTTAAAAAAAGGAATATAACAGTCTTTTCACATAGATCAAATTGGCTGCATATTTGCTTCCTTTATGCTAAATATGTTTTAAAAAGCATCTCTTAAGTTAGTTGCAAGGGTAAAGAAGTATTTATAGTCTATTCCAATTCCAACAGTCCAGGAATCTTTATGCTGAAATTCCAAGAAGTGGAAACAGACATTTAGAACAAGCAAAGACAGCTCTGACTTCTCCCCAGAACTACTGGGGTTTGCTCTATAGCACTAAGAATAGTGCTCACTTGTGCAGAGCTGTTGGGGTATTGAGCTTTCCAGAGATGACTTCAGTAACTCAGGTACTGCCAGTGTCACCTGCCTTCAGAGGTGTTCCTGCTGCAAGTAGAGATTCACTCTGCACAGTGCAGACTTTGCTTTCTGTAAAATTAAGGGTCTTGGAGGAAAGAATTCATTGAGCCTCAACGAACACATCAGCTTAGTAAGAACAAGCCTTATATCAACCTTGAGAGGAAGACCCCAGAAATCCGAGCACCAACTGTGATCATGGATAAAGGGTGGCAACTCAAGAGAGGCGTGGGCTGTAAAGCAAACTCAGTGTTCAAGAAACTGGTGATTAAATCACAACCAGAATGATACAAATAACCCTATAGTCTAGTACACCAACAGAAAGTCACCAAAATTTAATTTTCTCAATGTAAGTGACAAGAGATAGAACTCTCACATAAGAAAAATGTTTGAGCATAAAGCTCCAGTGCAGGCTCTGAATTAGGAATTTGGTCCCACACATTCCTCTGTTTAACTGAGGGACGATTATTTCTCTAGGAGCAAAGCACTAAGCACCGAACATGGAGTGTCTGTTCCAGGCTGTCATGCTTGCCTTCCCAAGCAGAAATTAATTAAATGCATTCACTTCTTAATTTTCCATGTCTGGAAGAGTCCCTATCTTCAGAAATATGAAGTCAATACATTAGCTTCACTCAAGATGCTTTTGACCTGAGGGTGGGAATATAAACTAAGAGACATGAAGTTAATCTGTTCAAAAGCAAGGAACAGATGGGACGAGGGAAAGGAGAAAAGAAAGAGGCAAAGATGTATGTATGTATATATGTATATACATATGTGCAGGAGGGCTAACATGGTTCTACTATTGTATTATATCACTTAATGCTAAGAAATAGTTGATGACAGGTTATTTGATCAATCTTGTATGTCTGTATGTGTTATCCTGAGCACACACTTTGAAGATACCAATTTGTAAAGCAGCAACTACTGCTGGTTTTCTGATGCTTTGTCTATAATTCAATTCTGATCTTACTGCTATTGTACTACTTTGTGCCTCTTTGTTAATGCTTTCCGGTTTCTTTTTTTTTTTTTTTCCTGTTGTTGAGATGATTAATTGTTTGACCAATTTCGCATGTCTGTATTTGTGTTCATGAATAGGTAAAGCAACAACCATTGCTGAGCCCATGTCACATTGTCTGTAAATCAGTTTTGATTGTACTATTTCTTATGCTACTTTGTGTCTGTTCGTTAATATGTTTTTGTGCTTTTACTTTTAAAATAAAAAAAAATTTAAAAAAATAGATGCTTTTGAAGATCTGTAGGCCTTGGGAAGAAGCTGGCAAATCAGAAAAGCAACAGGAGGTGCTCTGCTGAAGGCAGTAATGGGGTGGAGGTGACGTGCAGAATAAAGAGTCATGAAACCACTAACGCTGATCACCACCAGCGGGTACAACTAGGTTTATGGCAGGAGGGGCAGAGGGAGGTGTTATATTACGCTGTGAGGAAGTTGACCACTGTGCAGTATTTTAACATTTTTATACTTTAATATATTTTATAATAACAGGGTACCAATTTTTGTAGTTTAAAGGAAGGGTAAGGTAAACAGACTTTAAAAGGGACATAATAAAATTAAGATGTCCAAAGAATGAGCCTACTGAACTTATTATATGGTAGGAGTTTTCCATGAACTAACTGGATATTTAAAATACATCTAGACCTCATTTCTCTGAGCACCTGCAGTGTGCCCTGGAGTTCACGCTGAACTTCTTCCTAATCTTTGTCCAATAAACCCTCCCCTTGCCTCTTAAAATATTTTTGTTATTAATGTATGTGTTAAAAAGTATTATAAGACCAACTACTTATGTTTTTATCTCCAAAGACAATTTTGATTATATGAATATTTGTTTTCATATAACTATTTCTGAAAGGGTAATAGATATGAAGAAAAAAATAATAACACTTCAATATAAATCAATGCAGACATGGCCTGAAAAGTTTAGATAAAGAAAAGACTGTCATTTCCACATCTTGGGCTGACAGAAATTGTGTAATCAATTCTCTTAGTTAAAGATAAGAAGAACAAGGAAAAGAAAGAAAATGTTTTTGCTTCATGAGAAGGAATGGGAGCATGCACACACCTATACAGGGAATTAAAAGTACTGAAGAGAAGCACACATAGAGGAAGGAAGTTCTTTATTAGCACCTTCTGCATGCTACCAGAGTTGTTTAATCTTCCAGTTTTCTTATCTGTAAGCTCTAGCTTATTCATTTGAAAAGTGGATAAATTAGAGCTCATGGATGGCAGGTGGGGTGCGGAGGGTCACAGAGGGTAGGTGGTCAATATATATCTGATAAATATTAGATAATGTGAACAGAATAAAACCTGTACTCTTATTTTCCTGAGAAAAATCTTGATAACATTTGATGACTAATCACAATGATTATCTATGTAGTTCTTAATGCCTTTTTGTTTTATTTTTGATGCTATCTTTATCAGTTATATCTTTAAAAACAGATTGTATTTGATCAGGAAATTTTGTCTAAATTCTAGATTAAACTTGCACAACAGTAAATTACTAGTATTGTACTAGCAACAGCACTAGTATTGTACTTTTTAAAATATTTGTTGTACATTTTATAATCCAATGGCATAAATTCAAGTATTTTATAGCTTATCTGGAGGTACTGTAAATACTTCTTTCCTTAAGTTAAGCTTAAACTGAAGAAAGCAAAATCAATAGATATTAACTATGTACTGGAGTTAAATTTATTCTCTTGTGGCC
Organism: Dinomys branickii; assembly: GCA_004027595.1. Classification (NCBI taxonomy): domain Eukaryota; kingdom Metazoa; phylum Chordata; class Mammalia; order Rodentia; family Dinomyidae; genus Dinomys; species Dinomys branickii. Next base: position 80,902 of record PVLD010000757.1, on the reverse strand, counting down.
CTTTCTCATTATTAAAGTTAAATAGTAGATGCCCTCTGGCCCCTCATGGCAAAGCATGAAACACTTGTTTCAATCACATTGGGAAACAAATGTTTATTGCTTATGCATAATATGACTAATTGTGCATGCTCAGATAACTATACAAATTACCTCGTGATAGAAATCTGTTACATTCATACTTAGAAAATGTATGATTTGGGACAAACTGTTTAAGTTCTCTGTTTTCCAGTTTCCTTTCTTGGTGGAAACAGTATCAACTTTGTGGAGCTGGTGGAAGAATTATGGACAAGATATTATCCTTAATGTGTAATTAAACCTCTTGTTTTCAGAAATAATTGGTTTTCACCCATTGGCTTTGTTGAAGAGACAAAATGATGACCTCCTGGACAAAGACATTTTGTCTTCAGGTCAATAAATGCATGTGATACTGAACAAAAAGATGCTTTCTTTCAGAAATCAAATAATAGAAACCTGACAAAGTGATCATACAGTTAGATAACCAAGATATAGCAATGCCACAGTTCAGCAGATCATGAGAGAAAGAGAGGTCATAGGGAGGGGAAGATTGTCATCCTCCTAATGTGAACAGAACACATGTATTAGAAAAGAAGAAGGAGGAAAAGGAGAGAGTGAGAGAGTGAGAGAGGAAAAGAGGGAGAGAGGGAGGGAGAGAGGGAGAGAGGGAGAGAGGCAGAGACAGAGACAGAGACAGAGACAGAGACAGAGACAGAGGCAGAGACAGAGACAGAGACAGAGACAGAGACAGACAGAAAGGAATGGAATAGTTGCTTTGAAGATCACAAGCTTCTACTTTCAAGCCAACTTTTTTGTATCTTTCTACCAAATAGTGCTATGAACGTGAGTTTATTTAAGTGGTTTTATAACCCAACACATCCTTAGGGTGTTTGAAAAGTGCACAGCACCATCTCAAGCACACAGCAGCTGCTCAATGGATGAGCATTATCATCAGTCTAGATCAGAAACTCAAAGGGCAGAGAAGACAATACAACTGGCACGGGTTTTCATTTCAAAGATCTACCATCTAAACCACATAGATGCAATATTTTCTAATAAAATGAGTTGTCATTGCCAAAAATGTAGATGTGTCTTATTTGTCATCAGTGTATACACATGCCACCTACAAGGGGATGTCGCCCTTTCCACTTCCCACCCCTTGAAAAGCAGCGCCGCAAACACTTACAAGATTCAGCAACATGATGATTATGAAGTTGATGCAGACTGCAGCAGCAGATGTTGCAAACTGCCAGTGTTGTTTGATGAAATTCCACTTGAAGGACGCAAACTGCTCCATGACTACCAGGCGGTACACCACCACCGCAAACACCGCGGTGATCACCAAAGAGATCTGCGGCACAGGACACCGGCATTAGTAACAGGTCAAAAGCAAAGGCATAGATTGGATACACTGTACCCAAGAGGTAAAAGGATTTGCCTTTCTTAAAAAGGATACATTGAGTGTATTTTCTCCTTTGAGGGAGGAATTTATACTGGAGTTGCAATTAACACTACAAGATTGAAGCTTGAAATGGTAACTAGGCAAGACAGTGCATATTTCAGTTAGCTAGATTTAACGACAGTGCAGCACACACATACTTCAAACACCACAGGGATTTGTGTTGACTCCTGCTTTTTCATTGACGCATATCTGTCTTTATCTTGTAATCTGAGCAACTATTTCAAAGATAACAATACCCAATATAATAACCATTGTTAATTTCATATCATCTTGATTTTAAATTTTGTACCATTTTTATTGTTTATCTTCTCTCTTTAAAACAAAATAAAACACACCATGGTGACATGAAAGTATGAACAATGTTACCTGGCATATAAAACAAACAGCTCAGAGATGTTGCTCAGCAGTAAAGTAAATGCTCAGCATATCTGAGACCCTTAATGCAGTATACAGAACTAACAAAATTAAAATAAAATAAACTTAGTTAATTAAATTTCCAAATAAGAAAATAGAAATGAGAAATGTATAAGTTGTTTGAGTATGATATTATCCCCCTAACATACAAATTCTACCTGAATTTCGCCTTTCAAATAGAAGACTTCCTTTTAACACTAGATACCCAGTTTAGTAGGGTGACTCATAATTTCCATTTCATCTTAGTTGACTTCAGTTCCTTCCAATTAGTGCTTTGTTTAAAGAGGTATGCGAATTCCCTTCTATAAATCTCCATGATCTGCCATGATTTCTATTTTGTTTAATTGAAAATGTTACCAAGGTATTGAAAGGCTATTTTCCATTTTAACAGTTTAATTTTTTATTATTGATCTGTGCTGTGAAGAACACATCAATGGCTTAATCAGGAAGAAATGCTTTGCACACCAAGGGCATTTACTGTAGTGGGATAAGACAGGAAAAAGGACAATAAACAAGCACATGTTTAATAAGAATGACTACATGTTTCACCTGGTCCTACTTTTGCTATTTAAAGCATATTTTCTTGTTAGTGAAACCATCTTACACATACATTAGGTCAGATTTGTCTCCCTACATTTGTAAAAATTAAATGGAGAATCTTATAATCTCTGATTATAAAAACAGACTTAAAAACAATAGACTTGATATCATAGAACACCCTTCTAGCACTGGAAGCCCCCAGCATTCCAGTAATGAAGACGACACCTCACCATGAAGAATATTCCTGAGACAGAAACAAGCAGACGGGTGATTTTGTCTGAGGAAGGCTGATGTGGCTCTGGTTTGCCTGTGATGGGGTTTACGATCTCCATCTTGTAATACTTGGCTTCAAACTGGGGGCGCAGTGTTTCCTAGAAGAGAAAGCACAGTTACTAAAATATCCACGCTACGTATTTAAAAAATGCCTTCAAGAATTAATATAAAACTACTAAATTTGCCCAACTTTCATGTTGTCTTCAGCAAGATGAATCCTTTAAGAACTAATATGTCAACTATTTTCCAAATAAACCTTAATCTGTATTTTAATTAGCATACTGTTTCACTGGTGTAATTTACAGAAGTATCATAGAAGTAGTTTGAAAACCTGTATTTCATTATTGATCTTATTATCTGCATAAAGTGTGAAATCCTGTTGGTAGCAAACACCCAGGGGAGATGTAAGGGAGTGTGGCTGCTCCTGGTCTCGGTGTTGGATCACAGTGGTTTTCCGCATTGTGTGACATCCCAGTTTCCATCCCTCCCAGCTTCCTGACATCTCACCTCCTCTTCTTCCCATTCAATGAGATCCCAGGTATAGGTCAGTATACTTCTTCTCCTTTTCCAAAACTCCAGGAAGACAGTAGCTATAAAATATAATGCTAATAATAATTACTTTCCCAAACCACAATGCAGTCATTGCTTTCTCTCATCAGATCAATTTATTATATTTTGAAATTATTAAAATTGCTTATTATTAAAGTGATACTGGAATCTCTCCTTCCTGTGTCTGAGCACCACTATCAGTGTGCATTCCTAGAAGGTGTATGTTTTTTCTGAAATTGAGTGCAAGACCTTTGTTAACGTGACTCATCAAATTGATGCTTTGAGGCTAGGTTAAGATCAGTGAGACAAATAGAAGTGTCCTTTTGGACCAGTACATGCGTATTCAGAATTTCTAAAACACTGACATACACTGTCTTCCAAGAATTATGAAGAAGGCCAGATGCTACTTTTCTGGTACCATGAAATGGGTATGGAAGGAAAAGGGAGGGAGTAAGGCCATCTCAGTAGAAGAAGAAGAAGAAAAGAGAGAGCAGAGAACACCGGTGGGTGCATCTTCACAGTGGACTCTTCTTGGTCAGGAAAGGACTCGGCGGGCAAAGGGAAGAAGCCTGAAGTGTTACCTGGCTTTTCTCCACACACAGCTCGTGGAGTGTTTTCTTTCTATTCGGTGGGGCCCACCCCACACTACTGAAGACTTTGCGGACATAAGCAAGAGCTCCAATATTTCATAAAACTCTATTCCAGTGCTGATCAGCCATCCATCCTGTTGTTGGCTGAGATACTCTAACCTCAGGGATCTTTTTATCTAGTGGCAGAGGACAGTGATCTTCACTGTAATGAGAGTATTCATTATACACTGCAAACATATACGAATAAAAATAACATACAAACTTAAAAGAAGAAGTTGGTAGAGGAAGATGAGGTCTCCTTTCCTGACTCTTTTCACTGTCTTAACACACAGGAAAAGTAGAGAGTGATGGTTCTGAGGTTTTGTTTTATTTTCCTTTATCATTAAAAATCAATACTTGTATTTATTAGAAATATATAAATATTATGCAGAGTCACATGACTTTACATGTATCTCACCTTAACATCTACAAAATCTTTTCTCACACGTGGTTTAGCTGTAATTGTCTTGCTCCTAACATTCACAAGGAGGTGGGTAGGTAGGTATTCTTTCCACCTGGGTTTTGGAAACAAAGGTGTTCCATTGACTGTGCCCCAGATCGGACAGCCAATGAATGAGAGATGCAGGTCTGACTCTCTCCACGTTGCCTGATGGATAGAGTCCTTAGGCTCCTTCTTCTTTAGCCTCAACTGTTAATACTATTCCTCATTTTCTGTGAAGCGCTGGAAAAGTCAGGGAGAGCTACACAATTAACAGGGCTAACTGCACTGGCATCAAGATAAAGGAGGTGCTCCAAACCCTGGATCTGTCTGTAAAGGCAGGTCACAATTGCTGTTGTCAGTAGAGAAACGTAGCACTTCTAGGGATGTGTGATAGGGGACAAAGAGAGAAGACATCAAGGGAGAATTTATTACTAAAGGAAAACCAAAGGGGAAAAAGTATTACTTTAATTAAGAGATGATAATCTATAGTGACTAGGAGCCTGGACCTAAAATTTTTAATTTAGACCATGATACCTGGAAGGCTCAATAAATTCTACTTGTCATTAATCTCAGTCAAAGTTTAAAGTTTAAATGCTTCACATACTCCCTCCCTATACTTTTCCAGGACAGACTTGAATTAAGAGGCACTTGCCACAAAATCCAAGAAAAATAAAGGAAATCTTGTATTTGGATGACTGTACCTTGATAACAGCATTATGAAAGCTACATCAGCTATTTCTCAGAGTGTGGAGTGTTTTCTTTAGACTTTAGTATTAAATTGGCCTTTGTGTTAAAAGACCATTTTAAATGTGAGATATGTATATTTCATGATTTACTTATCTAAACTGTGAAGTGAATTCAAGTTCTCACTTTAAAATATTCATTAAAAAGAGGACATGCTGAGTAATTTATCCGTGTGCCAGACATAGTGCAAATTATTCTTTGCTAATCTCTACTAAACTTATTAATAACACAATTACTAAGGAAGACAGCTAACTTTGAAAATTAAAGCAGTGGCTGCTCCTGCCCCAAGAACTATCCCGGGGGATGTGAATATTCCACAATTTACCGGGAGTGGGTTTATGCATGTTCATGAACTTCTCAGAAGCAATCAACTGTTCTTAGGCTCTGCAGATTGCACTGAATGCAAATTATACCACTAAAACAAGGATTTAAGTTTATTTTTTCTTAAGACCATAATGTTAAGTGAAATAAATCAGATAAAAGTTACATGATTTCTCTTAAATGAGAAATCCACACTATAAATCAATTAGAGTCAAAAGAAAGGCAGATAATAAGAAACAGGAAGATAGATGTTTAGATCTTTCACACATAAGACATGGAGGAGGGGCACTGCGAGGGGAAGGAAGGGACAGGGGCATAAAACAGAATTCAGATGTGTTCCATACACAGACCAACACCCTGAAAAGAATGGAATCATTGTGAGCTGCAACATGCTAATTAAAGAAAAGAGGTTTTAGAAAGTAATATTTTATTTTACTTTTTTTGTCAAAGTGGGAAACCAAACTATGGCTTTGATCACACAAGACAAGTACTTACCACTCCCAGCCTAATGGTAAGTTTTTAAAAGCCAAGGGACTAAGACTATCTTTTCACTTGATTTGCATGGTGCTATTTTAGTTTTCCCCAGGTTTGTACTTTACTTTTCTCAGCCATGGCAAGGCTGTGCTTAGCCATAGAGGGCTCTGAAAAGGATGTGAAGAGCAGGCACGATTAGCTCTCATTCCCCAACTGGCGGGAGGGTGCCTGCAACCTCAAAGGATAAACACAGGCCCTAGACTGGACCTTCAGGGTAGCCTGAGCCTGCCCAACTCCCTGGCCTGCTATTTTGAGAAGGCTGTGAATGGAGAAAAGGCTTTTATTTTTTCCAATCCCTGAGCACGGCAATGATGCAGAAGCCCCAATTTAAGTGACTTCAAGGTTCTCCTCTGCAGGTAAATGTAGGGGCCCAAATTGTGAGTCCAAGTGTACATGCAGGAGGTGAGGCTGGGGTCCGCACCCAACAAGAAAGGGGTCCATCCACCTAAACACACAATTCCAGTTCCAGTGGCACAGAGTGATAGGTTCTGCGCAGCCCCAAGCTCTCAGCAGGAGCTGACACACTGACTCACGTACTGTCCCTGTGTGAAACTTCACATCTGAATGAGAGGAATGGGTGAGAGAGGACAAGAAGAGCTAGGGTCTTCATACAGTGAGTACACGCTCCAGAAAGAGCCGTATAAACTCAGTCTCATTGTTGACAATATTAGGATAAAGGATGAGGAATGGAATGCGTGGCCACCTGGTTCAGGATTGAGTCCTGGGCATGAGTTTCAAGAGGAAACAGGAATCCAGGACATCCAAAACCTCCTGTGATGAATCATGCAAGTGGCAGCAAGCGTGAGTCAGTTTTCGTGATTTTTGCTGAAGCATTTCGTGTGTATTGCTAACTTTGACCATGGCTGAATGTGGCCATCTCTGAAACAGGAGCAGAGCAAAAGAATACAGAACACTAAAGAAAGAGGATCCTGCAGGTCCTGGTGGCGGGGGGGACAGAAGAATTGGAGATTTGAATCAGGGAGATGTGCAGCACTTGCTACTGAGGCAGTTTGAATATGTCCCGTTGCCGAGGCTGCACCTTACGCCTATTACATCAGAATCTCTTCAGCAGATCCCCAGAATTAGAATGTTTTATAAAGCTCCTAAGGATTTCCGGTGTGCAATCAAGTGTGAGCACCATTTCCAAGAGCAACCATTATGTCAGTGAAAGAGAGAAATGGAAACTGAAGTCATGATTGCTGTCCTGGCTGAACCTCATCAACAGAGCTGAGGTCCAGCTGTCACACATAATAACTATCATTTTCTTAACTATCATTTTTTGATGCCTACCCACTTATAAAACATTTTGGTAATCAGATACATTACTTCTAATGTCTGTAAAACTCAACTCTCCAAATAGTTCACCCAAATATGAACTCATGAGATCTGTATACATGAAATGGGCCACAAAATGACTTTTATTATTGCCCAGTTTTTAGGTTCGAAATGTGAGATTTTGAGAGGCTATGCAACCAAAGTCAAATGGATGATGAGACCCTAAATCATGCTGATTTCAAGATTCACCCTCAATTTCCCATACTTCCCTGGATATGCATAGATAGGCCACAGGATGAAGATGCTGGTAGGTGGGAACATAAACATAAGAACAAGTTGTGAAAGGTGTCAAGAAAGAAATACCTGGGATGTAGGTAGATATGGAGATGGAACAGCAGAAGTCGAACAGCAAGGAGTTCAAAGGAAGGAGTCCTAGTGGATAAGGACCAAAAACCCCCAGAATGAAGGTGTCCACAGAGTAAAAGGGGTGATTTGGGGAGGGAGCACATGAAACTTACTTGACATTAAGATGAACATGCTTTAAAGTGAGAGCATATAGAGTAGAAACCATTGCTTTGTTTTTTAAAAGAATAAAGTGTCAATATAGACACAACAGAAATCAAAATTTAGAAGTATGGCTGCATGTGTTTATGCTGTGTGTAGATAAATTAGAGACATTGCAGTTACAGGGATATAATGCCGAAAGGGTACACACCCAACTCGGGTGTTCGTGTTGGATGGGAAGGGGATTAAGGCCCCTGTTCACTTTCTCCCTCGCACACACTATGAAGATAGACTGGACCGCTGGGGTCTCTTTATCACAGCTCACTCCTGGAGTCCTGTGAAACTGGTTGGTGATGGCACTGAGGATAAAAGTGCCCAGGGGACAAAGGCGTTTTCTTAGCCGGGGGCCACCTGGCTTCACATGTCACTCCGAGGTGGAAGGGGTATTCTAGAAGACCTGACTCTCCTGCATGTGTGTCTCTGTTCCTTAGCAACCCCATGCTCTATTTATTTTTACACCTGTCTCTCTGACGACAAAGACATTCTTGTCTTCAACTTTAAAAGAATCTGAAGTATGCACATGCGGCATCTCAGTGTTACAGGGCTGCTTTCTCATGTTCAAGTGAAGAGCTGGGGGGAACTGACTTGGGGGTCAAGGGTGTTAAAGCCGTTTGATTTTGCATTTGGATTTTGCCGTTATTTGTCCTAAATTCAGAAAATAAGGCCCAAGGAGGTTAAACTCATCACTGACCTTGTCTGGAAACCTGAGAAAGCATCCACAATTTACTGCAGTTCGTTACACTTGTTCCCGTTTGTGATTTTTCATAAGTTGCTTAAGCTCTCCTTTTTTCCTTTTTACTGTTTGGCTCACTGAAAGGTTCAGTGTTTCTCAAGTGGAAGTAAATTTTTGGATAAAATCCAGGGGATGTGACTATAACTGCTAGCTTTGTGTTCTCCTCACCACTCCAAGTATTCAGATTAGGCTTCCTGGAAAGTTCACTCAAGTTGTCCAGAGAACGAAGGGTGTCTGCCCCCAGGGGTCCCCTTCCTATCCCTTCCATGTGTTGAGTGATTAAGTTCAATTTTACTTGTAAATTATTACTTAAAGTATTTCAAAACCAGCTCATGACTGATTCCAGAGGGGTAGATAGGAAAGAGGCAGAGAAAAAAGATGCAATTCCAAACACAAATGAATCTAAGTGTGTCTCAAGATGGTGGACGTAATGTAATTCCAAGTAATGTTTTCATGAGGAGATAAAGCCTTGCCATCCTCTTAGAGGACGGCTCAGCTGAAACCACAGTGACTCAGCGAAACAGCTCAGGGTTTGCCAACGTGGATAGTATCCAAGAGCCACGGCAGGTGTTCCTCCTTTCCCAGGTTAAGGGTCAGAAACATCCTGAAGTGGAACGCCTGCGCCTGGTGCAGTCTGCAACCTCACCATGCCAAAAGCTCGTTCAACAGGTTGCAGTTAGTAGAAAGGCCGTGAATATGGATTATAAGGGTCCATGCCAGGGCACACCGCTTGTTACTTTGTAGAAGTGCCGTCAATGGTGTTCCCTCCTGGAGGAGCACGTCCTCAGGCATTTAGTGTGGAGAGAGTATCAAGAGGAGTGAAAGGGCAGGTATAGGAGATTTGCCCATAACTGGACCTGCCACTGAGAACCATACCTGGAACCGGTTAGTCTAGACTCAGCTTGTTAAATTGGTCCAAGGACTTCGAGTCTTTACCCTTACTTTCAATGTCCCTTCCCTTCCTTTTCTTTTTCTAACATTAAATAAGAAAGAACGTGGTAAAGTCAATATTGCAACCCTAAGTCCTGAAAATATTCACCAATTTCTGGAACCGTGTGGGACAATTTTCCTCCTAGATAAATTCATATAGAAACGAGGAGTTACATACAAACACCGTCATGTTATGTGGAAATACAGAGAATAAAATATAGTGAGTTTGAGACCAGTCTGCCCAACCATGTCCCCCACCCCCCACAAAAACAGGAAAGAAAAGGGAGATCTCACCACCGTCCTGATGAGATCACGTTAGGCCCTCGACTTCAATGTGGACAGCCCTAAAGCTCATAGTTCATGTCCCTCAACTTAGTATTGGCATGTGTATGCCAAATGACGCTTCTGTAGCGTTCGCTCAAACTGAATGGATGCTTCCACTCCAGCTGCTGAAATGCTGGAGGGACCCACACAAGTTAAAACTTGCCAGCTTGTTACTGTGCATTTCTTATAAAATATAATGCCATCTCTTTAATAATAAGGTCAATGGGTGAATTTTCCCCAGGCCCTTCATCCTTTACCATTCGTCTACTAGGGAAGCTCCCTTCTTTTTAACACTCTTCACAATTTCTGGTAAAGATGTAACCCCCAGCCAAAGTAACTAGACAAAGTGCTTTAACGTTTTCACCTCTGAAATCCAGGGATATAGGAGAACCTGGCACATGTTATATCTTCAATTAACAGATGCTGCAGGAGTCAAATATGTAGAGAAATAAGCATCAATAATGTCACTATCAATAAATGGGTGCTATTAAAATTTTGGTGTTTCCTTCCAATGAATATTTCTTGAACAGTATATTTAGACCTGCATGTTGCTGATGCTAAGAGGTATAACCATACCTGTGGTTAATTTATAAAGGAAGAATACAAAGCCATCATGGTACCCTGCAAATACTTTACCCTTTTCCCACCCTCCCCAGGACAAGTGCCTGTATAATTAACCCTGGGAACAGCTGCTGTCTTCAGAAAATTGCTGCAGAACTTAGGTCTTCATCCAAGTCTGAACACTGTGAAATATTTGCATTTGCAGCCTATGAGCTCCATTCTGAAATTAGACACAGTACCTTACCTTAGCTAGACTGTGCTGGATGAACATCACTACCAACCACTATACAAGAAATCAATGACTTTGATAATAAATGTAATAAAGTCTACCTTCCTGACCAAATAATGATCATCCTCAGAACACTATACTCTGAGGTCAGCAGTGTGGTACTTGGGCAAAGGGTGTGGATTAAATTAGGAATGTTTTGGGCTTGACAGGTGCACAAATTCTTAAATTGTATGACCTTGGGTATATGAAGAAACAATGATACACCTGAACTTTTGTAATTTAAGTGGAAAAAATAAATTGTCTTCATGAGGATTGGAAAAGTTCAGGACTAGTTTGTAGGTGATCTAATTATGCTCATCAACTTGAAGGGGATAATAAAATTTAATAAACAGTTTTTTAATGCTGCTTGTTATACATATGAAACTTGATAGGCAAATTTCTTGGTTTTCACTGTATGGGGATATTATATGATTTTCTGCTTCTTAATCTAAAATTTAATAGAAGCATATTTTTCAAATAATAATTGACTTGTTCATATTTATAATTTTCTCGGGTCTAAGAACTCCATGTACCCATAGCCAGAATTTCTGACTTGGCTCAGTACTAGGTTGCAGGCAACACTGCAAGTGTTTCTGATCGCTGACTAGTGGAGGACTTTGTCAAGGATATTTAGTTTGGGAATAGCAAGGCATATATATGTGATTCTCAGGCACTTTCCTGTGTTGTTCGACTACTGCCATATAGGGATTGCTTCTCAGGAAAATCCTTCCAGTTCATAGGCTGATCCTCTCATGTGATTTGCAAGTGTTCTATGATGTCCAACACTAATAATGAAAGAGAAATAAGGTTTGGAATGCATGGAGCTACAAGCTATAGGAAACTACATTTCAGCTCACACATGACACACACTACAGATTTTCCCACATTTATAACAATCTTAAAAACGCATAATACTATCGATGGTACATTATGAGGCTTAAATAAACTTTTCACAAAACACCAATAATAAAAAGAAATTTGCATGAACTATGCTAGAGACACAGACTGGATTATTTAAAAAATAATCTCTATGAAATATTTTTCTCAACTTGAATAAATAGGCAATTAAAAATTCAGATAACATAGGAACAAAAGCTCTACAGAGACACATCAAGCAGTTAATCACAATAATGTTATTTTTCTGTAGTTTGCTTTTGAGTGTTTGTGTTATTTTGATGCTTCTTGAAATTTATACATTTGTGACTCTGCCCACCCTTTTACTTCTTTGACATAGGTTCTCCTTGTGGTGCTCAAGCTAATCTCAAACTCAGGGACTCAAATGACCCTTCTGCTGTGACTATGGGCACACACCACTACACTAGCTTCTGTTCTTTTATTTTCTTGTCTAATCTTGTAGTTGAATTTTTGAGATCTTAAGGAGAGCTTCCAAAATTGTATAACAATTTGTGTCACAAATATATACAGTGGATTTTAAAAACTATGCATCTACCACCCCCGAGAAGGTCTGCCTGGTCACTCAATCCTCACAACAGATTCATGTACAAGAAGCACTTTCTTTGTTACTTTACTGGTGATGATAGCAAAGCCAAGAAAATGTGACAAACTTATCCACAAAAAAACCTGGCTCTGACCCAGGGCTTTCTGTTTCCTTAGACAGTTACTAGCAGGTTAAAGAGCTTATTCAGAAGAAGAATTCACAATAACAACTGTAGATATCTTTCCTTAAGGATTTTCTCCTCACTCTGCACACAAATATACATCGGTACATATATATTTTTTCGATAGCTTGTGACTTCTAGGAACTGTCAGCTTAACTAAATTATGTGTTTTGAGTGTTTTCTATGAAGCTGTGAAGGTTCCTTCAGTCTTTTCTTCTAAAGAGAAAAGAACAAAAACAAAATACCTGAGAAGTCCTCCAGTCTTTCCAATGGACAAAGAAGCCATTTAGGACATTTCCTTGCCACCTGTGAGTTTGAGTTCATAACCCGCCTCAGGTCAGGAATAAGTTTTCTTTTCCAGCTCCTTCTGCCCTTGATTTTGAGGTAGGAAACAAGTCCAGCTTCTCCTCCAGTGTGCTCACGTGCAGCCTGGGCAGCACACTGTCCGCCAAGCTTTCCCGGGACTTCCCAGCTGTGGGAGCCCTCAGCAAATGAACTGTGGGCCGCCATTGCTGAGGTTATTATTTAGCTGTTATAAATTTTTTAACTAGAGTGAAATAAATGAGACATTACAGGATTTTCTAATTATCTGCTTTATTTTTAAGAGAGTATTAATAAACTTGGGTATTTCTGAAGGCATTGAATTATCTTTACAATCTGCCAGTTTTGTTCCTGTAATGACTTTGTGCTCAGTTGTAACTTCACTTAATAAAATAAGCCTGCATAAAATAGTTGATTGATAAGTTAGTCAAGAGTTAACAGTTAACCTGGGATTGCATTCTATAATGAAGTCAGGGTTTTATTGGAAAAAGACTTGTGTAGTATTCACTTCGTCATGGAGGAATGAGCCCACTATGGGGCGCCAATCTCAGCCTTCATCAGGCTGCCCCACAGATAGAAGACCGTGTGGTCAAGTGTTATGAATGAAAGCACCATTTCCAAATCCTCAGCCCAGTAGGTGATTACGGAGAGTACATCCCATCCCCATGTCTTCCACATACCCCTTTCCCTGCTCCACCATTCACAAGGGGCCCATAGGACAAAGGAAATTGTATCCTCTGTCCATTTCAGTTACCCCAAGGAGCCTGCGATCTCCAGAGGCCCTCAGCCCTGGGATCTGACCTTCACTCCTCACGGAGCTTTGCTGAGGCTCGCCCACTCCTTCTTCCTAGCTCTAGATACTTTCACTGTGTTGTCTCGTATTTGCTGTCTATCAACAAATGCGCCTTTCCCATCCCCTCACCTTCCTGCTCTGCTTGAGACCTGGGATCTCCTCGAATCCTGTCTCCTCACAGGCCCCTCCAGCGACCTCTGTTTGTCTCCCACCCCAGCTGGTACTGGAAATTATGTGGTGAATTTCTTGTCTTCATCGCTGACTCAAGAGCATTTTGTCACAGATCTGCATCTTGCATTATCGATTCACACTTCCTAAGGCCTCCCCTGTGGCCGTCATCCTCTACTCCCGAGGACACGTGTTCAACTTCTCTGAAGCCTTCTTTTTCACTCTCAGTATCATTCTTGTCTCCCAAAGTTGTTCTTATGAATTAAAATATACAGAGATAATGTTTCCCATTTCCTGGCTTCTCATTTCTTTGATCTTTATCTTCAGAGTTGTTTTCTCCTACTTTGCTTCATTCATGTACTCCCAAACAGTACTTCCGATCAATCACAGGGAATCTCCCATGAGCTCTGATCACCACACCCAGTCTTCTAGGTCACAACCAATAAATTTCAGTTCCGACAACTTCTCTGTCCAGATTTTCCCTACAGTGACCTTATCATCGGTTTCCTTCCCACCCCCCACCGTTCTCTTGTACCTGGCCTGGTGGACAGTCGCCACACTCAACTCTAGCTCCAGCCTCCACTGTCATAAGCCCATGGTTGGAAGAGGCCCCAGTGATATCCAGGGCCCCACTGACCACCATGCCCGTGCATATAACACAGCTGGGAAAACACAGCTACGCCGAGCGGCCTGCTTCCTCTGAAGGGAAGGGCTGCTCACTGTGAGTGGGTGTGTGTGGCTTTTAGGCTCTCATACCTGCTCTTCCTTTTTATAATATGCAGTACCTACGTTCCTATCCCTCCCAGCCATAATTTTACCATCTATTCTGACAACGAAAATCGAGAAATCAGAAGAAAATACTCACCCAGTCCACCTCTCTCCCCTTCGCTGTACTCGTGTTCATGGCCCTCTGTGTCCCAGATTTGACCGCCACCCCACCTAAGCCCAGATGTTCCTGTGAATGAGCCCCCACCTTGCTGTCAACTACTAAAGAAAACTGCGCATGGATCTCTATGTACATCCGAAACGTTCAAGAAGTGTCTTCAAGGGCAAACTAATCAAGTTTCTGCCAAGAAAGGGAAAAACATTCTAGAAAATAAAAAAAAAAGAGAGAGAAGGAGCTGCAGCTCTCTTAGACTTAGTACATTCACTTACGTTTTGTTATCACGATCATTACATAGATCTATTTATTTATTCATTCGCTGTGCCACTCATTCACTCGCCCCTGTGTTCGCTGATGGAGCGCTGGCTTCGCGTCAGGCCTCAGCTCAGCTGTAGTACAAAGCAATGGCGAGAACAGATAAGAGTGCTCGCCCTCTCAGGCTGAGTTCGAGAGCAGAAACTATCGATACTGTACGGAGTAAGACGCAGGGGATGATCAAGGCCGCAAGAGCTACGGAAAAGAGAGCAGGGAGGAGATAAAATAAGCCCAGGAGGCGGCTTGCGGTCTCAGGAGGTGATCAGGGAAAGACTCCATCACTAGTAAAGAATCGAAATAGAACTCATCACTCACCTTTCATCTAATAAACACTTAGTGGCAACTTTTACACCAAGCTGTAGACATAAATGTAAAATATTTTAATTCACGCATCTGTGCACTGCAGTGGAGTAGTTTCAACTTTTATTCAGGTTGATGCCAAGCTTCAAACTTTAGCTTCTCCCTACCGAAGTTATTACATTTAGCTCTAATTGGGCCTGAGTAAGACTGCTAAGGGTCAAACACAGACTCTGTCTCCCTCACATCCCTGACACCCTGCAGACAACAAGGAGGCAGGGCTCCCTTTCTGTGTTTCACTGTACAATCTTGGAAATGCAAAGGCCACAAAACTGGCAAAACCAAAGCTCAGTAAGGAAACAGGCAGGACTAGGGTGGGCACGTAAGCGGTGATTTGTAAACGGTTCCATCGCTTTCTGGCAATCCATACTTATTTTTCATAGATCCAGAAAGGGAGATAGAAATGCACAGTGCATCACTTGTGTCATAACCTAAACACCGTGTGGGAAAATGTCTCCAATAAAATATTTGGAATCTCTGAATAGCTCAAAGCATTAAGCAGGCATTATTCAGAAATTATTGAAAATTTCTGACTTGCCACTTAAATTCTAACAGGTGCAGTAAATCAGTGGTTTTCAAAATGTTTGGGTAATTTTTAATTTTGAGAAACTGTGTATCTTATACATTTTGACAAAGACATTAAAATTTTCCTTTTACATATGTTCAAATCATTGCAAAAATGTCATTTCTAGCATGTTATAAAAACGGACATTTGAAAATACAATTTATACACCACTAAGCATTTATACCTTCTTGTCTGGCCTTATAAGTGGGATTTCAATTAATTGTTTCTATTGAAAATTTTAATTTTTCCATTTTTCTTTAAACCTTTATCCCTTTCATTTCTGCCTTAGAAAGTAAGTGCTTCCCACCTTGCCATACTTCTTTGAAAAACAAAGACATACACTTTTCAATTTCTGTGACAATTAGGATCAAGAACTTACTTTAAAAACAATCTGGACAGAGTTTTTATCCAATTACTAGTATAATTCATTTCAAATTCTAATATATATTAATCACACAGTCCAGGATTTAATTATAAACATCTCTCTGCAGGATATCAGCGAGAGTTTTGTTTGTTTTGCTGTTGCTTTGGGTATCCATGGATACCTGTCTTTTTTTAATACAATGAGGTAGGCTTTGTTTCAGCGTCCATTCCATTTTAATCTTTTAGTAAGAATATTTCCTGAGAAAATATTGCATATAAGTGTTAACCTAGGAAAGCAGCAGATTTTGTTAAGTGATGTTTACTTCTCTGAACTGTGCAGTGAGTTCAGTGAGAAAAACTGCATGAGGATCTAACTCTTAACCCTAACACTAGTGACCTGTCAGCACTATAGCTTTCCTGAGCTCACCACTTACATAAGCCCACATGCAAGTGTGTACACTTTCATATACAATGTACTATATCATAACTTACTTAGCGGAAACCACTGTCCTCAAATTCCTTTGCACCAGTATGCAGCATTTAGCTTTTGTATAAAACTATAATGAAGTACAGTGAAACATGTGACTTGAAATAGAGAAGCTTGTGATGCCACATGACTTTAATAAGGCAAAGCTTGTGCATAAGCAAATACTAGTATTCATGGCAAAGGTTTCCCTCATTTTTTCTGACAAAATATTGAAAGAAATTAAATGTTACCAGCTCCAAACTAAAATCTGAGCTGTAACTTAAAATGTTACATTTTATTTATAGCAGACATTATTGAAGTTCTCTCAAATAATGTCACAACGTTGTAATTTTTTTTTCTTTTGAGATGGTTTCTCCCTAAGTTGCCCAAGCTATGCTCCAACAAGAAATCTTCCTACCTCAGCCTTCCAGAGTGCTGAGATTATATATTCACTCAGTGTATGTGCAGTGCATAGTGATTGCACTTAACACGATGAATTTGTACACTTACACAACATATCTGTTTTCATCCTCTCCCCCTCTTATCCCCCTCTGCTCTTTCCAGCTCTTGTTCCCCTCTGATGTGCAATAGCTCAATTTCCATTTTCCTCTTCAACTCTCTTTTCATCTCCTTTAGGCCTATTTTATTATTAATGGATTATTTCCTTGCTGCTCAAAGTTCCCATTCTTCTACGGGGAGGCAAAATCTTAATTCAAACTCGTACCCAGTTTCAAAGCTGTAGCTATCAGTGAGCCCAGTCAAAAATGAGGAGGATGCTAAACCCTTGGCCAGGGTCTTCCCGGAAAGGGTGTCATGAGAGCTTAGTTTGAACCCTTGTAACAATGTCACTGAAGAGTTGTAGCACAAGCACTCACACAGTGTTCTTGCCTGCTGTAGCTACAACCCCTGTCCTGAAACATGGAGTAATGATATTCCTATGCACATGTAGAAAAATTCCTAGGGCTATGGTACCTCCCTGCTGCTCAGGCTTGGTCAGCTCTCCAAGTACAGGCAGAAAGGATTTGGAAAACTAACCTTGGTGGAACCTTTTCTAGGCAACCACTTAATCTGAGAATAACCATAGGCGTTCTGTCCTATTGCTCAGATTCAGTTGTTTGTTTAAATTTAACTTGCTTGTCTTCATACCAGTGCGGATATGGCTTAAATATCCCATGAATAAGGGATATTAGGAGTTGATTAGGAGTTGATTTAATTTATAATCAGATGCTGATGGGGACTTCTGGTTACAGAAAATTTAAGACCATTGAGTGGCCTTATTCTTGGCTGGGCCCAATTAACTGGGAAGGTCCTTGGCACTCAGCTAGAAGCTTCTCAGCTCCTGCATTTTGGCTAAAGTTTCGTTTTCTCTCCCTGCAGTTGGAACTCTTATCTCCTCGTACAACAGAAACCAAGCATGAACCCTAGGCATCCCGAGCTGAGCACAGAGCTTGGCACCAGTCCCCAGTATTGATGCACAGCATCTCCTCATTTCATTCCTTTCCTCTTCCTACGCTGGGGGTGAAACGGAGGAAGTGCGCCAGGTTGTTACTCAACTCTAGCATTTAGTCAGGCATACTCGGGCACTTCTGAAATCCTCTAGCTTCTAAATTAAGAGTAAAAGCAAACAGAAACAGCATAGAAACCACTTCACCAAGAAGGCTGCCAGGATTACTGAGGACCATCGGGTCATTCTCAGACTTCTCCTTGTCCCCTCTATTCCCCCAGCCCCTGCCTTCAGTCTGGTGATGATGTCTAAGGTTGTACACAGCTTTCTCAAGGGTCACAGCATGCACACATCTGTAGATTTTGCACTGAGTGTGGTTTTCTATAAAGCTGATTTCTATGCAGTCTAAGCCATACTCTCACTAGTGACCTCCATGCGTTCTCCCTGTTCAGGCTTTCTGTGCCCATTCACGGCATAGGATTTAGGCTGACACGGAGCTGGCTAAGACAACAGGTGCAGAGCCTGACTCCGTAAAGTTTTTTCACCCAGAGAGGAAACCCGGTATGTCTTAGAAATTCCTGATGCTCCTTAGGAAGTTACCCAAACTTCTGGCCTGTATTTTGCTTGGGGGAAGAACTGGATGCTCTTGTTTTGGCACTGTTGTGAAGAACTAACCTGCCCCGAAGTGCGAAGAGCCGACCTATGAACCCCAGTGGGCTGGGCTTTTTTTTTTTTCCTTTTTGTTAAAGGCCTGAATGAGGTGATACTCTACTAGTGCTTAGCCTGAGGAGCAGGTCCGTCTGGTTTCTGGGTGCTCAATTACACCGGCAAGACAGAGCCAGCCAGCCCCACCCTTCTGTTTCTCTGGCACCCTCCCGCTCACAGCGACTCTCTCACACTTAACCCATTTCTTTTCTCTTATTCACCAACCTGGACAACTGGGAGAGCTCACTTCCCAACTAGAAACACCTGCTGGCCCTAAAGGTAAGTGTGTGTTTGCTGTTTCTGCTGGGTTACTTAAAGCACTCTCTCATTCTCCCTCCCTCTCTCTCTCTCTCTCTCTCTCTCTCTCTGTCTTTCTCTTAGCAAGGAGAATCAAAGCAGCCTCAACCCTTGATAGGACTACCTGGCAAGTAGCTACAGAGACCCTGGTAAAAACAGGGTGCTGTTCACTAGGTAATTGTCTTCTGAACGAGCATTTGTGCTGTTAAGTGAGTTAACTTTAAGAATTACTGCCAAAGTTGCTAGAGGATAAGAATTGCAGAAGAGTTAAATGAAAGCCTTATTTAAAATTTATGCGACTACAATATAGAATTACCCCGAGTCAGACTGTAAAAAGGTATCAAACTTTTAAAAGTGGAAAGTGCTCAATATAAATGTAATACTCAGATCTACGTTATGCATTTAGGCTTAGAGCTTTTTAAGTATTGGAATATAATAGAGTTCTGTTTTGAAAAAAAGAGTATTCACTTAAGGAGAATTTCAAGACTGTATACATCCCTTTCAAAGTTTTTTTTAATTACTTAGGAAAATGTTGTAAGTATAATTAATTTCGCGGCATGATGAGTGTTTAATTCCAACACTCACTGGGAATTTAAGGGCCAGGTGAGTTACTGCAAAAGATATCCGCGGAACAAAGACGTGAACGCAGCGTCCTGCATCGCATGCAGCGTGTGGAGAAGGCTCCTTCCATTACAGTGTCGCTGCTGTCTCGTTTACCTACCTTCAGTTTGACCCAGAAAGGCTGTTGCTACAGACCGCGAAATGTGAGAGACAACTGAAAACCTCATGCTTGGGAATTGAGATCCACAACATTTTTGGGAGGCACATTCTTTTCGAGCTTGACAGTCATCCGCTGCTGTTTTAAGCACTGAAGTTTGTGACTCAGAATCACCTAAACCAGCAGGTAGTGTGGCATTCTGGGCCCCCTGCCCATGGATTTATGTATATCCAAGTCTTTTGGCTAGAATGATGTTCACGATGTTTTGAATCTTTTTTATCTGAAGGAAAATCTTTTTTTTTTTTGTCTTTTTTTTTGAGACAGGGTCTCAGTATGCAGCTCAGGCTCACCTAGAGCTCACTTTGTAGCCCAGGCTGGTCTCGAACTCACAATGATCCTCCTGCCTCAGCCTCCTCAGTGCTGGGATTACAGGTGTGCACCACCACACCTGCCTGGAAAAATTATTCTTTCTGTTCCTTCTTTCCTTTTCCTTGTGTTCTTTTTTTTTTTTTTTTGGCGGTACTGGGGATCAAACTCAGGACCCTGTGCTTGCTAGGCAGGTGCTTACTCCACTGAGCTATATCCCCAGCCCTTCCCTTGTGTTCTTAATCAAAGAAAAGTGAAGTGACAGGCATAAGTTTCTCAGACTTCCTGGATTCTCATCTTTCAAAATCCTTTTAGTAGACACATACTTTTAGAAAAATAATTTTTGATGACTTTACTCACCATGATTCTTTCAGGTAGAAAAAACAAAATAGCGTCCAAGATTGGAAAGCCTTTCAGATTAACTGTAGTGTTCAGGTTCTGCTCGGGATATTAATGTGTCAGACTGGGTTTACAGAAAACAACAACCCAAACACAGACAAAACAAAAACCATACCCATGTATCTTCACTGATAGCCTATAATCTCTAACGAGAAATGGCCAAAAGTAACTGGAAGAGAGGCTGCCACAACACCTACACATTTACCATTTCCACCATAGGAACATGCTGCAGTATAACTGAACTGATGCCTGCTTTAAAAATCTCTCATTTTGATATGGTTTTGAATGACTATCGTTTCTTTCTTCTTGCAGAGCTAGATCACCCATCAGGAACTAGGGCAACTGCTTGTTCTCAAAGCTTAGTGTAAAATGTGTATTACTCAGTTACAGCAGGGAGGGTGGGCAGAACGGTGGCCTTTTGCATTTAAGACGAAGCAAAATTACATCTAGATGTAGGCTTGTTCCCTGAATGGCCAGTGTCTGTTTTCCCCATCACCTTCCATGACCCTCCACACAAAAGCAGGAATGTGAAACCACTTTCAGTGCCAACACCAAGGAAAGCGGAGAAAGCAGTGTTCACTCTCTCTATGTAGAACTGTTTAAAAAGCAAAACTCACTCATTTTGAGTCTACTTGAAAAGTTGTTAAATATTAAGAGCAACAGAAATATCTTAATATATACAGGAATGTTTAGAATCTATAATTCAGATTTCACAAAACAGCTGGAAATCTGTTTTTCTGTCTTCTTTACGATAATTCTACCTTATAAAATTTTATTTTTCATTAGTACATATGTGCCATACACACTGATCACATTTACCATGAGGATTTTGTGCCTGTGTGTAATTCTAGAAGTGTTTTAAATTTCTGATGTTCACAGCTTGGTTCCTGTGTCACACCTTAGAATTCCTTTGGTGCTTACACCCCCTAATCACTACCACCTAGGCAAAGAAGGGGCAAAAACCAAGAGGAAAACTGATGCCGCTTGGTCCTCCGAACCTTCTCTCCCTCTAAAATTTCACTTTGGTTTCTTTCCTTCTTCTCTCTGTACCCACAGGGCACCTAACTGACAGAGGAGTCTGGGCATTCTCCAGCCCGCTGTTCATAATCCACCACAACTCCACCTTTACATAACACATATACAACATTACTTTAATACCCGAACTCTAGAGAGGTGGAGAACCTGACAAAAACCTTCGAAGAGGAAACAATACGCAGGTTTCATTTATGGCCCCCGCGGCCTTCGGAGGCACTCTGAAGCTTCTGCTGTTGATAACATGTTTTGTAGAGTTCAGAATGAAGCACGCTTAGTCCACCTCCTTGGCCCCTGCTCCTATAAAATGCCAGAGCCACAGTTCTGAGTAGCTGAAGGCTTCAGCTGGCAGCTGCCCCTCCCTGTACAAGATGAAAAGTGCTCAAGAGGGGTCTAACAGGTTTCTGCCACAAAGTCAGGACGACAAGAATAAATCAAAGCTCTGTCCATGGCTGCCCTAATTTCTGAATAAACAGTAAGTACAGTTCAAGTGTACTGTGCTCTCCCTTGCCTTGCTTTCTCCGCTTTTCTCAGGAGGTTAGTTATAGGCAGTCACAGAATGCTTGGCAGCTTTGGGGCATGGATACCCTAAGTTTTCAAATTACAATCAAAAGCGAGGGAGAAGAATGAGATCCCCTGTGTATTCAGTGTTGCAGAAAGGTCAAGCAGGAACAACAGAACTCAGTTTTTTGGCTCTAGGATGTGGATTCTTGTTACCCCAAGGCCATGAAAAAGCAATGCTATGTTCCTCAAGGGACACTGTGAAAAGAAACCTAGAAGGACTATTTTTCTTTTATGATGATCACTCTTTAGCAAAAGAAAATAAGCAAAATGCCTAGATTGAGAGAAAGGAAATCAAACTGCCTGACTGTCACAGAAAAACAGTGGCCAAATTCAGAAGGCAGAGGCCCACATTTGCCAAAGAGCTCTGGAGCTCAGAGGAGAAGGGAGTTTCTGAAGAAGTGCACACCCCCCCCTAAGTTGTAGTGAGCTGTATGTGCCATGTGCTTGGTGAGATATCTGCCTAGGCGAAGTGTTGGTCAACCATAGGCCTTGAGGATGTGCACTCGAGATTGGTTAATATTAATCTGTAAACCACATGGTGACAATACCTATTGAGAAACCACAGAAGCAGTTAGGATTTTCCAAACTGGGAAATGAGTATTTTGTGTATTTCAGAGATATTTCAGATAAAAGGCTCTGTATTTCCGGGGTTTTGAAAAAATGGTTATCATCTGCTCTGTTTGAAATGATTAAATCTGGGTGGCTGTGCTTTAAAAAATGATGGGAAGAAGTTCTGAAAAGCGGCTGAGCACTGATTTCTACCCTCCTTTGCAACTTCTGTCACAAAAATGAGTACAGTTGGCCTCTGCATCTGTGGCGTCTGTGCCCATGGAGTCAGCCAAACACAGATTAAAATATCCAAGGGAAAATACAACTGTTCTGGACAGACACACTCTCATTACTCCTGGGGAATACAGTATACCAGTGCTTTATATAGTATTTATACTGCATCAGGTGTTACTAGGAGTCTGGGGGTGATTTAGGTACATGGGGGGATGTACAGGTTATAAGGAAATACTTAAGATATATAGATAGATAGATAGATAGATAGATATAGATATAGATATCTCTCTCTCTCTCTCTCTCTATATATATATATGACTTGACTGTCTGCTGATGTGGGTCTCCTCATCAGATACTGACCCAGTCTCCCAAGGGAAGATGTCACACACTAGTTTTAACTCAGACATAAAAGGATTGGAGTCCTAACCAGCCTTCCAGTCACTTAAATGTGAGGCCTTGGATCCATTATTCATACGATTTGTGCCCTACCTCATCATCGGTAAGTGGGAGGATGAACCTTTCCTTGATGTCTGTTTGAAGCTCTCATTAAGAATTAAACAGAAAACAGGTAAAGCCTGTGGTGTAACAAGTACCAAACCGTGACATCTTTTCCAATAGTAACATATTTTTCAATTGTGATAATTTTTAGCATCAGGTCCAATTTTATTGGATACTTCAGGAAAGTAAATAAAATATAAGTAAGCAGAATCAACACAAGTGTGAACACCTGTGGACTCCTGGTGCCATCTAGATACAGACAGTATTTCCAGCACACAGGAGCCACTTCTGTACCCCTAGCCGACCGCTTTGTCCTCCCACAGGGAATTGCTCTCTTGACCCTAACATTTGAGCTCTTTTGCTTATGCTGCATGCATGTGAAATCGCACAGCATGCCTGGCCTTTAAGCCCTGCACTGTGCTTGGCATAATGGTCCATGTGGCCAGAGAAGCTCTAATTTGTCCATGTTACCCAATCTGTTATTAATGGATGTATAGGCTGGAGACTCATGCATGATGTTGCTATGAATACTGTCATATGACTGCCTGCCTGCTTTGCAAGGAGACACTGCTTAAGTGATTGGCGTGGAATGTGGAATATATTTTATGTTATTGAAGCCATTGCAATTCGAAGATACGGCCTGCCTCCTAAAAGCTTCTCAGGAAATTATTACATGAGAATATATTACTGTATATTTAAGTTGTACCACACTACTGAGGCATCATCAAGTAAAAGGCAGGCAAGAGTGCTTAAAACCAGATGATAATCAGACACTTTAGAGGCTCCTAGGCCCTAATGAAAAACCAGGAAGGATAAAAATAGCCATGAAAATTTCATGGAGGCTCTGATATGGAACCTAGAGTAGCAGCTGCATCTCCTTCTGTTTCCTGGGCCCCCCAGCCTCAAAGATTCTAGTGCGAAATAAGGTCCCATTTGGAGACTATAAAAACAGTTCTTACATTTTATTGCTTGAAAGGGAATGGTCTAACTTTTTTAAGAAGCAATTTTCAGAAGAAATAGTCTCATGTTTTTTTAAAAATAAATTTTCAGTTAAAAGTACCTTCAAATTTTGCACAAGGAAGACTTGGCATTGAGTGATGGCACATCTATTGACTAAATTTGACTCAGCGCACTCTGAGCCTCAGTTCAGTCACCCACAAAGCTTGCATCACATAAACCACACCTCTAGTCTCAGGAGGGTGGGATGGCTGTGAGGGTCGAGGCACCATGTGAGAGAGCAGAGGCACGAGAGAGACATGAGAATGCCGCAGAACAGAGCTTGCTGCTACCGAGAGCTTCCTGCTGGCCAGAGCTCATCAGGGTGCTTCTTCCTCCACCATCTTGCTTGGTCCTCAGAGCGGGTTGCTTTGGTTATTGTCGCGGGGACACAGCAGCCGCTTAGTGTAGTGATCACTGTAAACAGGTCTCTCGTGACACAAGCCAGAACTATAATATAAACCTGACCCTAAAAGTTGTACCCATATCATTCTATTCATGGATTGTGACACTTGCACTCGGGGGCAAAAGAATGGGCTTGGAGTAGAGCTCAGGACAGTGATTTTATACCCACTTCTAACTAGGTGAGGTCTTCACATACACTCAAATTCTTCATTCATCAAATGAAAGTGTAAGCACCATTAATATCCTAAGACTTGAAAATTTTTAAAATTCTTCCCAATTTGGGATTAAGTAGAAGGGCCTTGTGAAGTTAAAAGCATTTTTGTTTAAAGCTGATATTACTTATAAATCTAAATAACTCAAAATAGATACTAATAAAATGGACTCAAGGGTGTTCCATGCCGACATATTTATATAACTATACATGACACATTTAGTGTATGATCAGTAATGTCATTTTCAGAATTAATGCTAAAATTATTTTATGAAGCACATATACGTTTGAACAGGTTTAAGAAAAATAGATATGTACACATCCTATATTTATGATATTTAAAAAAATTTATGTCCCTAAATCATCTTTGAAATAATACTGTTTTGCTTATCACAGATTTTCATAGCATTTCCCCAGAAGGAAGAAAAAAAAAATGTCATATAGAAAATAGAAATGTTACAGAGAATGTTATACAGAAATGTTCTACAGGTACTAATTTAAGTACTTAATTCTCTCAGAACACAACTGTTCTTAGAATAAAGAATTTGATACTAACACCTTAACATTAGATCTCTAGATTTTTATCACTTTAAAAATGCAGTTACATAGAAAACTTGGAATACTTAGTAGTCAATAAAAACTTAAATACTTAGTAATGCAGATGATCATGTTTTTCAGATTCCTCTTAGTGAAGCCAGTAGCAAGGAGGGCTGCGATGTTGCCTTTAGCCCAAATTGTGCTGCTTTCAGCTCTGTTTATTTCACTACCTTCTGAGAGCCATGAGATAGACGGAAAAACCACAACACAAAGCATTGCAGAAAAGTGGAAAACAAAAGAACACGAACTCCTTTTGGAAAGTAAAGCAAATTCAGACAATGAACACAGAAATGCCTCCATTTCTAAGGTAACTGATTTCCCTCCTTTGGACCCACCCAACGTAACAACTTCCACCAGGAATTTAACAATAGGCAACTTCTCCAAGGCTCCAAGACCCACAGCCACATTTTCCACAAGCCCTCCCTTGGCTCATGGCTTTGTTTCCAAACTGTCTTTGAATTCATCTATCGCAGACAAAAATCTTTTGCCAGTCTCCACGCACCCCAATTCTACATGGGCAATATCATCAGAAAACTTCAGCTGGTCCCTGGACAACGACACCACGTACATTCCTGACAATAGTCCCGCTGGTATCAGCACCCTTCCTCCCCCGCCAACTACACAGCCTGTAACCCCCTTGACAATGGAGCGCACAGGGTGGCGTACGACCGATGGTGAGAGCTTCGCCGGCTTCACTCCCTATCAAGAAAAATCAACTCTACAGCCCACCTTAAAGTTCACCAATAATTCAAAACTCTTTCCAAGTACCTCAGACCCCCCAAAAGGTAAATATAAATGAGCTTAACTCTTCTTTTACCTGGAATTGAATCTCCAAATAAGTCAGAGATTAAATCCAAGGATTGTGTCATTCTAGAAAAATATGGAGACTACAATAGTCCAGGTGATTCTTACTTATTTGGAAAGAGTCATTAAGTTTACTGGAAATAGTGAAGTACTTTCAAGGCTTAATTGAGCATATGCTAAGCTTTATCATAGATGGTGAAGAGACTCAGGAAAAATGAGAATGTAAGGTCAAGTAAAGATGGGAACTGGGTAACGGTGCATGATTTTAACACATCGTAGACAGCCTAGAATTTCAGATGCTTATAGAACTACTGTGAAGGTGAGCTTAGAAAAAGGTGTATGTGAGCTTTGAAAAATGAAACAAAATGAATAAATTTATAGCTTTTCTGACACCACAAGACAACACAAGAACACTGCTATTAAGATGGTATTTGGACAACCTCAATGAAACAAAATCCTTCTTAACTTTTACTTTAAAACATAGTGAAGTTCATTTAAGTGAATTTAGGTGTATCATGAATTTATTTTGTAGATGTTGGAATGTTTCATTGGAGGTTTATGTCAAACTTTGAAGCATAAAATGAGAAAGATATCCAAGGTTTAATAATGCTTTCCCTATGCTTTAATTTTCTGGTCTAGTCATAGTTTTGTATACTTGAAATGGTTTTTCAAAAATAACTATCTATTACCTCTCATCTATCTATCTCTCCATGTGTCCCCCATCTATCAATCTATCATCTACCGTCTCTATATTTATCTACCATCGGTCCTCCTTTTTGCATGAACTTATTGCCTCCAATACAAACACCTAGGAAGTATATTAAATTCATAAAAACTAAATTATATACACTAATTTCTACTTGAAAGTTATTGCTTGTATATAGGAAATGTTTTAATTTCTTACAGGGCTAAAATCAACATGTTTTATACATTTAGTTGTAATTTTTACAACCCTGTTATTGTATACACTGTGATATTTCATTAAAAAGAACTTTAAAACATTTCCTTCTTTCTTTTGAATAACCAACCCCTGTATAGAGAGAATATCATTTACTCTTACCACTATATTTATCTAAAATATTGTTTGTTTACTTTCACGGTAGCAATTTTATGTATGCCAACAAGAATGATTTTCTTAGAGGTGGAGTTTTATTTAGAATCAGAGCTTCTTAAAGAATCATTATCTATGTAAATAGGAGTCAAATAGCATCAAGGAGTTTATTTGTAGGTATTCGGTAAAGAGCACTGATAGTACTATTTTAGGTCCCCTAAGACTCGCCCCTTGATATGCGAGGCACTGCAAGCATCTTGCTTGACTCTACTGCTTCGTTTTGCTTGGCATTTGGTAATATCCTATATCACATATACTGCCTTTTCCATCTAGTGGGGAGTTTGTAGATTCATTTTTTAATTGTGCTTGCTCCCTTCTCAATCATGAATTATTTATGGAAACAAACTCAAAGTTCATGTCACCATTAAATTTTATCAGAGAGTGTGAGCTGATGAAAAGCTTGCTGAATAGAGCACCCAACACAGAAACTAGATGTGAATAACGAATACACCTGGCCTTTGGGTGCTGGTGCTGGTAATAGGTAACAGTTATGCAGCTAAGACTTAGACATCTTTCAGTGAAATTACAAGAGATTGTGTCTCACTGTCCATGTTTCTGTGTGTGTCACACATGCACAAATGCACACTGTCAATGTTGTCTAATTAAAAAATACTGAACATTCTTTGGTACCTAGAAAGTCCACCTGTATTCCACTGTGTTTTAACTGTTATTTTCTATGTCCTTCCTATAATTTTATTTGTCCTACAGAGAACAAAAATACTGGAGTGGTGTTTGGGGCCATTTTAGGGGCTATTCTGGGTGTTTCCTTGCTTAGTCTTGTCGGCTACTTGCTGTGTGGAAAGAGGAAAACAGATTCATTTTCTCATCGGCGACTTTATGATGACAGAAATGAACCAGGTAAAACTACTTCAGACCCTCACCTGGACGGAATGACTTTAATTAAGAGGAATCAAGTGCTTAGAAGGGATTCAAGGATTCATATAACAAAACAAGTCTTATCAAAATAACAGATTTATCAAAATAATTCTGGAACTGTGAGTGAAAATTTAAAACTACTGTACTTGTAACTGTTGCTCTTTGCACCGACATTAGTTTCAAACTGTAATGCCAGGATTCAAACATAAGTATGTAAGTAGAAGATAAAATATAAAGAAAAAATGACCAGTTCTGTTAACAAGTGATTGCAAAGCCATTTTTTCCATTGTAATACCTCTTGTAGTGGGAATGTGAACGGGGACTTTCTAATTTGGAGGTCACTGAAAGTGTGCACACACATAACCACCCTCCTTATGCCACCTTAGGCAGTCTCTCAAATTATACTCAGGAGCTAAAAGACGCACATTTGCACAAATGAAATTACAATGTGTTTTAATCCAGGAATTTTCCTCTCATGTGGTTTGGAAAAGCAGCCAGAATATCTATATGTGAGAAAGGTGTGCCTTAGAAATAAAGCTATAGGTTTGATTTGTAGTTAGATCCCTCTTTTATACTTTAGGCAAAATTCTGTTTTCTTCTTTATACTGGGGTATTCCCACCAATAACAGTTAACTTCCTATGGTGAATCCCCTAGATAAGGAAAGTCTCATTGAGGTCTGATAAAGTTTATGACTAATACATTACTAATATTCAAAATCAAACCCTTTAATTGTAAATTTAATAGAACTCTGTTTATAACTTTCTAGCAATTCCTATACAACCAAAAGAGGCAGTTGTCAAATTAAAGATAGGTACTCTTTTGACAACAGTAGTTTCCAAACATACTGTTAAACCTAAGAACCTTGTCTAATGTGTATCATACAAATATTCAGTTGCTCACATAGAGACAGTCTAAGCAGTCACAGTTGGTTTATAAAAAGTAACTCAGTAGCAACACCTCCTTACCTTTTCAAGACTGCTTTGGGACATCTCTCCCAAATGCCTCAGGTTCCTGGGAACCTCATTTGGAAGCAAGAGGTTTAAGAAACAGGTGGGTAAACATATGATATCCAACTGAATATTATTAAATTACTTTTCTAGATATTAGACATTGGTTATAATAACAAGATATCCAGGGCATGGCCAGAGTTCCTTTGAAAGTGAATTCATGATAATTGAGAAAATAATTAGTCATTTGTTGAGAAATTTTAAAAATTGAGCATATTTTAAGTGCATAATAACTTGGATCTATCAGAAGGACACAAGTTTTCCAGAATTATTTCTTCCCTCTCCATCTGAAACAGCTTGAGATTCAAGATATTTAAATAATTGGCAAAATAATTGGCTATGGTTTTTAAGGTCTTTGGCTTTCAAAAACTTTTATACTGGAAGTAGCAGATTCAGAGCATCTTAATAAGTTTTTGGAAACCACAAGGTTAAAAAGTCAAGGAGATATATATTGGTAAATTTCCATGCTATCTGCTTCTTCAACATTTCAAAAGTAATACTTGAAAAACTCACAGAAAGGTTTTACCTAGGTACGCATCTCGAATACAGCTATAATCTGGTAATATAATCAGACCCCAGAGTATGCATTTTTCAGACTATTGCTATAAAACAATTTTGTTTATTTTACTTTACTCTTTAGTTCTGCGATTAGACAACACACCAGAACTGTATGACGGGCGCTTTGGGAACCCTAGTTACTATAATCCATCTGTGAATGACTCCTCCATGCCAGAAGGCAGAGAAAGCGCAAGAGACGGCATCCCCATGGACAACATTCCTCCCCCTCGCGGCGCAGTGTAAAACTAGCACAGCGGCAGTTTCCGACAGCAAGTATCTCCCTGTCCTGGCCACTGAACATACTCTCACCTCCCTGGAGCTAGTGCAAGGTCACTGTCGAGTAGATTGTGTAAAGGGAACTGTGCGAGCCTGACACTCATAGCAGAAACAGAGAGGCTGTGCCCTTCCCAGGCTGTTTCCCCGCTTACAACATTCAGCTGTGATGAGAGCCTATTCCACAGATGCAGTTTGTACTTTGATCTGCTTTTCTCTTAGCAGGAAGTGTTCGCAGAATCAGATGAGAGATATCACCATGACAGCAATGCCTGATAATTTACTAATAAAAATCTTTCAACAAAACTAGAGAATCTACACTGTATTTTCACCTTTTCTTTTGGAGACAGGGTCTCACTATGTAGTGCAGACGGGCCTTGAACTTGTGTGTGTACTCCAGGCTGGCCTCGAATTCGTGGCCATCTGTCTGCTTCAGCTTCTCCAGTGTTGGTATTACAGGAATGTGCTACCATGCCCAGTTTCACCTCTCTTGAACAAAACCCCACGCAGTCAACTATTCCATGTTCCACCTGCAATCTTAGGTCCATAAATTAAGATTAGTAATATTAGGAAAATTATGAGAGTGGTCTTTAAAAAAGCTTAATCTAAAGCTAGAAAGAAGATAAGGCCCAAAGTTCTGTTCCCAGGAAACTAGACAACAGGAATGAGAGACTTGTATTCTGTCTCATTTTGTTTCTGTCATCAGTGCACATGTGGTCAGTCCATGGCATTTTCACTTTGACAGTGGCCGCGCTCAACAGGCTCATGTCAGAAAACTTGACCCCAACCAGAAAAGTGATACATTCCTCAGAAGCCTTCCAACTTTGAAGCACTCCAATTTGTCTAAGTATATTTTAGATTTCAATTAATAGAGTACCTTAAAACTCAATGAAAATTGTGAAAATCAGCCAAAGAATATGCTCAGAATGTGACTTGTACAGTTCAAAGTTGTTTGGAATAGTATTTATTATATATTACACATCATCGTTCAACTATATATGGAATAAATTCTGCATCTCTACCTATATGAAGCCTAAGGAAATAGATGAGTGGAAATATTCAACAAAGAAAACCTTTCGATCATCATTTTCACAAGTAATAGAAACAGCTGCATGTGAATTTGACTATGTTTCAGTTTGTCACATGAGTTGGACAGCAAGAAAAAAGAAGTACTTCATATTGTAAGGAGATCTAGGCTGCAGTGCTGAGAAGGGTCGTTAAAGATTAAATTCCCAAAGAAGTAGCAAATGTGTGCGGAGGCAAGCAAGTCAAGTGCCAGCCTTGTCAAGTACAAACAGAAAGTAGAACTATTATTGAGCTGCTAAATGATGCATGTGCACTTGTGCAGGTGTGAGGAAAACAGTAATTGGCTTAGAAGTTAAGAGCTAGAATATAATGAAAGAACACACTTACCCCAGATTGCCATAAAAATAGCAAAGAAGACTGTCCCTCCATTATCAAACAAGTATGTCACCTTAATGGAAAACAACAAAAAATTAATCATTCTACTGATTATAACAATCAGTGATTACTGCTTGAATTTAAGTACTATGGCTTTTGCCCAATGAAATCACAAAATTTTATGGTTTATGAGATCTTGCAGCTACTTTCTGTGATTTTTCTCATGGATAGACATAAAACAACTTGTACTTCAATTCTCTTCCCTGATTCTCTTTTTCTCCCGCTTTCCCTTTTGCTTAGCAGATTTTTAGCACTCTGAGGAAATAGTTATGGGCCACAGCAAGCTACACTATGCTATGAGATGCCAAAAATTGTCTTTTCAAGAAAGGCATACCTAATTGCATTTCCTTTTAGCAAAACACCCATGAATGGGGAATTTGTAAATTGCAGCATCTACTCGCAAGCTAGCACTTCCAATGGGAAGGTTCTGACCCTTCTCTCGTATCTCTCAGCATGTGCCATGTGTCCAGTAGTGGCTTGTAAAATGTAACGAAGCTCATTTGAAGTTGATTTCAGAAGTTTCATAAATCACTGGACATACACAATACTGTCACCATGTTTTAAATCAGATATTACCCAAAGCTGCATAATGAACAATGTAGTGACACATTTTCAGAGTTGCAAAGATTGTTTAATTTTAATAAAGTTAAAAAAAAATTTTAATAAAGTTCTAACTTAACAAAATAGAAGTTACCTCTGTTTATTTTCATTTGCAGGATGCTGTCATCATATCTATAAATTACTGAGTGAGATTAAACTAATGCAGCCAAGAGCATAAATGTTTGGCAAACACACAAACAGTGCGGAAACTACAGTGGTCCTCTCATCCCAGACAGACACATTCCAAGACCGCAGTGGATGCTGGAAAGTGCAGCAAACTCACAGCCCTGTTTATACCATGTTTTTCTCCCTTTACCTAATACCTGTGATAAAGTTGAGTATATGAGATAGACACAACAAGAGATTAACCACAAGGTTAATAATAAAATAGAGCAATTCCAACAATATGGTATCATACAAGTGATGTAAAATTGGTTTCTCCTTTAGTACATCTTGTTGTGTTATACTCACTCTCCTTGTGATAAAGTGAAATGATACGGTGTCTACCTGAGCAGAGGAAGCGAAGCGCATGCTGCGGGCTTTGTGAGTAGAGCTGCCAAAACCCAACCTTCGTTGGTACCAGTGGCTTGAGCAGAGGAATGATAATAGAACTGCTAAGATCTGGTGACCGAGACGGCTACTAAGTGACCAGTGGGCAGGTAGCACAAACACACGGATACACAAGGCAAAGGGTGATTCACATCCCTGGCTGGGCAGAGCGGTACTGTGCAAGTCTTCAACATATTATTCAAAATGGCATAAAATTTAAAACTTAGGCGCTATTCATTTCTGAAAATTTCCATTTCGGTGCCAGGGTGATGATAGGAAAAGGGAAGAACGGAAAATAATACCTCAAGTAAGTTGGGGATGTGGGGGTTGCTATATACAGAAAATAAGGTAGTGTTTTTATAGGCAGGTGAGGGGAAGTTTTGATCGCAAAGCATTATTATAAGGGAAGCAGGAGTGGAATGGAGTCCTCTGTGCACAGTCTGAGGTCTGAAGTGTGCTCAAAGGAGGCATGAAAACAATATTATGTGCATTTTAATTGTTAGCCTCTGGGACACACTGCAAAACAATGGGCAAAATCAAGTAAATGTAGGATGTACTTTTCTGCAGTGGAGCACTGATAAAAACACCAGCATGGGAAGGATATGTGCCTTTTGACGGTTTGTGAACAGGCATAAAATATTCTATGTAGCTCTGAAATTCTGACTGTTAAGACTTAGGGTTTTTAAAAATGGTATAAGCATTGGTTTTCAGAGCAATCATTGCCGTATATTATGTACAAGAGAGAAAAGAACCATAAAGAAACTCTCCTACAGAGTTCATAAAATTACACCCAGCAGGGGAATCCGGGCTTTGTTTCCAGGGCGTCCTGCAGAGACACCTGTGGCTTCCAAGTAGCGGAACAGCTGTTTCCCTTAGAAGCAAACCTCATATGGGGACTCCTGGAGGGTACTGGAACAAGGACTTCACATACATGAGCTTAAAGGTCACCAAGAATAATGGCTCTCCCTGCTTCAGAAATAGCCTTGCCTATACAAAGTAGTGAATAAAAAAGCCACAGTTTGATGTATTTTATGAGCATTTTCTTTTAAAACAATTTCCATTTTTTCCCTGCTTGGTTCGTTTTCAAATCTCTACAGCATTCAGTTTAGACCTTGCACTTCTAAAACGTGTCCACGTGATGCAGTGGGTACCCATGTGATCTTCACATAATGGGAGTTTGCAGATGTGAAAGTGGAGATAAAGCTAGAAGGGAGGCCTAGGGCGGCCTCAGGACTTGCCCTAAGGAGGTAACTGACGGTGTGATAGGCTAATCCGTTATGTGTAGGACACTGCACATGATGAGAATAAAGATCAGAGGTAGAGACAAGAAGGCCAATTAGAAACCTGTGATTATAGCGTGAGTTCCAAAGGGCTTCATTTGAGGTGGTCACATGAGAAAGATACACTAAATGGAAATGGGAGAGAGGAGATTCTGGGGTATTCTGTGGGTAGCTGAAGGTGGAGAAGAAGTGAGAATCATCCTTCTGTCTGGTAGCACAAGAATACTTGCTATGTTGAGGAAAACTTGTTAAAACATTGAAAAAAAATTCCACAAGTATCACGCCAGATTTTTCTCGAAGCAAGAAGAAGCTAATCTTACATAAAACACACATATCTTTGTTAAATTACTCTTTTAGGAAAGTGGCAGACTATTATGGTTAGAGGGGCCAATGAACAAGTATTTTCTTCAGCACCGTCACTCACTGTGAATAGGGAAATTTATGAAGAAGGAGGCAAAGTGAGCTCAAACGAAGCAAACTGCCCTTTACTTTGAAAACTGAGTTCTCCTGTGGCGTGGAGTATGACCACACATCGGCATCTGTGTCCTCTGTTGAAGGACACACATTTCTTCCGTGGATGGAAGCTTGAAATCTGTGCCTCCCCTACCGTAGCTACTGGATCTTCCTCTACAAAACCTGCTGGCTATGTTCAAAGTAGCATAAGGCTCTGGAAACTGCAGCTTCTGCTTCATTAAGGCCTCGTTCCACTAAGCAGAGCAAGAATATTGTGGGAAGGTTTAATCCTACGGTTCCGAATCCCCCCCCATGTCTCTCTCTGTCTCTCTGTCTCTGTCTGTTTCTCTCTCCCTCTTTCTGTGTCTCTGTCTCTGTCTGTCTGTCTGTCTGTCTCTCTCTCCTTCTCTCCCCTCTTCCCTCCCTCTATCTCTGACTTCCTTCTCAATCCTGACCTTTAAGCAGCCCAGACCTTACCCAGCCATCTGTATTCACTAAATCTGGGCAGAAGCTATGGCCAACAAGGAAGCATGCCTGGAGCTGGCTGGCACGTGGACCGCAGGCCTCCCCCTTGATGAGCTCCCTCTGAATTTCAGGAGGTAGGGCTCAGAAATCTGCCTTATCGTAATGATCCATATGACTCTGTTGTACGCAGACTATGCATGGGCTCTTCGGTTAGGTTTCTTTAAGAAGAAGCATCGTTCCCTCCTATTTCTCCTCTAGCCAAACCATCAGTGTGCAGTTTGAATCTCATGCTAGAGATTGAATAAATATTTGTTAAGCAAGGAGAAATTCAGAGCCCTAAACAATAATTATGATGAATAGGGCCTGTTTTAAGGATGAGTCATTTTTTGAATTATATGTGTATTTTAAAAAGAATTAGTAACTTCTGGAAAATTGTTTCACTTCATAGGAAAACCTAGCACTCTCTTCTACCCAGAAAAGGATACTAACTTACTGCATGATGACAAACCTCCTAGACTTAGCATTTCATTGAAAGATTCCTCACACTATCATGCTGCACAAGTGGGCTCTTCTTACCTTTCCTGTTTAGATCGTGTTATTATATTGCATTACATTTGTACAGGAAAAACAAAAAAAGCAACAGACACCTGTATTTATAGATTTATCTAAGGCTGTCATACGTTTGGAAATGCATTGGCGAGGAAAGGAACATGTGCTTATCTGTCTAGTAATTACGACTCCTAGGCATTGGTAAAAAGTGAGAAGAGCTAGGAGTGGTGCCACACATCTATGATCCCAGCCTCAGGAAGCTGAGGATGGAGCACTGCCCCGACTTCAAGGCCAGCCTCAACTTCGTAGTGAGACCCTATAAAAAAAAATGCATATAACTCTGCTGAGGAAATGCTGTTACCATAATAGATAACCTTGTTTCTAAGTCCTCACAGTCTGTGGAACTTCTAAAAAAATTCAAAACTGAGCACATATTAAAAATTGTGTGCTATTTGCTCAAGATAAATACAGAAGTTAGTGGTCATGGAGTAAAGTAGTGGAATGGGTACTGATTTGATGCCCAGTCTTGCCGAAATTAATTAGAGACCTTTGCTTCTAGACCAGGTTAAAAAAAGGAGCATTTTTATCCTGCTATTAGAACAACTAACATATATAAAATCTGTACAACAATAGATTTGAAGAGATTGGGCATCAGGCAGTAAAGGCCAATCATCATGAGAGGTGGGAAATATATCAGGTGAGAGAACTGCCTCAGTTAACCATCCTAAAAGAGCTCCGAAGACGCCCTCAGGGAGAATCCAGCCCATACTCAATGCTCAAGTGTGGCAGGAAGATTCTCAAAGCCAAGGACAGAACCAGCTGAAAGAAGCAGATCCGGAACGGGATCTACTCCCACCTGCCTGACTGGAAATCCTTTCACTCTCGGGGAGCCGAGAGGAGCACACAGAAAGAGCTTGATTTTGTTGTGAGGAGTAGGTTTAGACAGCACTGCTGTGGTCTGATTCAAATATTTTAAAAGTAATCCCTTCCTCCCCAAAATCAAATTATGTTCAAGTTACCAAACCACAGTGAGATACCTCTAATCACACTACAGTTAAAATTCAAAAGAACTGACCACCCTGTGGTTGGAAACAGCATGGGCACTCATGGATTCTCATACGCTGGCTATAGACATGTACAGAGATATTGACTTGTGACAGAGTTTTGGCTAGCAGTTTTAAAACAGATTTCTATGGTTTGGCTGTAATTTGAGTCTCTCCTGGGCTTTAATGTGTTAAAAATCAGTCTTCACTTTGAGGTTGAGAAGGTGGACACTTCATCCCACTAGGTTATTGGGAGGCATTTTAGAAGTGATTAGGGTTAGATGAGGTGATTGGAATGGAACTGTCTTGACTGAACCACGGTGAATTTATAAGAGGGGCTGTGACCAGACAGATGCACACACACCTACCCTCCTTGTCCCTTGGCATATGATTCTGACACCTCTTTGGAACTTCTTCAGGATGAAGGCCATCAGCAGCTAAAACACCTGGTCCTAGTGCCTCCACAACCTTATGCCAGAGAAGACTTCTTTTGTTAGTACAGTAGATGACCTCAGATAGTTCACAACCATAGTGGAAAATGGACTAAAATAAAGATTGACTATTGATTTAGCATCTATCCCAACTAGCATATTTCTATTGAATCACCCAGGAGGTATAATAACATTGTCTCTAGGGAGACTTGCTAATGAACATGCATAGGAGCTTTACTTGAAATAGACAACACTTTAAAACACTAATCAACTCTGATACAGACGTGACAGAATAATACCCAGCAATGAAGAGGAATAGCCTGCTGATAAATACCACGACATGAGTGAATTTGAAAATAATTATGGTGTGCAAAAAATGGATACTGTACAATTCCATGTGCATCAGAGTCTAGAGAATGCAGACTGGCATATCATGACAGAAAGCAGATAGCTACCCGGGCACAGGACAGGGCTGGGGGTTTTGGAGGCATCATTACAAGTTCTCAAGGTGGTAGATAAGTTTGTTATGTTGGTGTGGGCCATGGTTTCACAGGCACGTGCATTTAACAAAACATCAAACTGTACACTTCAAATATGTGCTATTCACTATGTGAAAAATTTCATAAATAAAAGAATAATTATACAAGTCAGTCTTTCTTAAATTTGTAGAAATATTGGAATTACTTGGGACATTTTAGGACATGCTTAAATCTAGGTATTTTACCTACAGAGTCTGATTTAATTGTTCTGGCATGTGGTTTGGACTTCAGAATTAAGGAAAATAACTCTTTAGGTGCTCCTAATGAGCACAATTTGATAATGTTTTTGGCATGCTGTTTTATTTTTGCTGTTCAATTAGAAGCATTTTAACTTCATGTGCCTTCATGGAAGATATAAATCTAATTATCAGCACTGAAAATAATTGTTCTTGTGAACAAAGCCTAGATAGGATTGCAAGGGGGAGTTTGTGTCTATGGTAACAGACATGCATAGGATTCTAGCAATTATAAAAACAAAGGAAGACAAAGATACTCAAAGAAAAATATACTCTCGTAATTGCAGCAGATCGGCTATTTTCAATTGTCAGTGACACGAACAACGATTGTTGAAACTTTTGGGATGGTTAATTTTGATGAAAAGCTATTAATTGGTGGACTTTCATGACTGTTTCTTGGGAAAAGTAGAGGCTGGGGAGGAGACTGTGAGGGGCCTCACTCACCTTGGCATAGATGCAGCTGTCATTGAGCCTCTGCAGGGAGCAGTTCTTGTCACACAGCGGGCACATGAAGACTTCGGTGGCTTTACAGATCTCTTGGCTTGAAAAATCAGAGAAAAGAGACCATGAGGCTCTGAACTGACAGACTCACCCACCTCACCAGCAAACTCGACTGTGAACAGCCAGAGCAAGAGAAAAAGGAGAAGAAGCAGACACAGGGCAGGGTCACAGGCAGGTGGAACAGCACTTGGACTATGGCTCCTCCAGTACTTTGGGATATTTGTGATACAAAAGTTGGTGTTTGCTTCTTTGATTTCAGAAACCTCTGTCAGGACACTGAAATGATAATAGTCCATGTTATAAACTTGGGTGACACTTAGGGAATGCTTAAAAATAAAGACACTTTTATAGAAGAGCTCAGGACACTCAGCACAATCTTGTGCATTATACCTATGGAGTTTTAAGTGAGTTCACAGGCTTGGAAGGGGCTGAGCTGGAATCCAACCTGACTATTCTGACTTCCAAAGTTTCCATGCAATTCATCATTCATGTATTGTAGTACGTGATGTTGCTGCAAAATGTTTACTGGACATTAAAGGGGTTGATTGCATGTGTGTGTGTGTGTGTGTGTGTAGAGAGAGTGAGAGAGAGAGAATGTGAGAGAGAGTCCTTGACAAATCTGTCAGGGTAACATGACATGGTTTCTATTTAATTAAAAACATTCTCAGTTAACATTCACAATTAAAGTATATTGTCGACAAACATTCTCAATTAACGTATAACTTTATAATGTTTATCTCTTCAGTTTTATGCCCACTGTTACTACTGGGTTTTGGAGTGTTGGAGTCTTCTCTGAGAGTTAGTTTCTTGGTTCTTTCTGTCATGAACAAAGAATTGGTTAAGATATGCACAAAAAAGTACAAATAGGAAAAGAAACATGCTCAGCAGAGTGAGTGCAGGCCAATTAAAACCATGAAAAGAAGGAAGCTCTGCAGGGTGAGAGTGGATCCCTCTGAAAGAGAGAATACATTAGTCCAGAGCTCAATGGCAGCCATCTTTCCACTCTTCTACTCCTTGACTTATGTTAGATTTAGCCAGTCCTATCAAAAACCTGCTTGTGTTCTCATGAAAAAAACTGAAGACAGCACTGTCTCAGCATGTGTCCTAGAATTTCCTCATTCACAGGTCACACTGGCTTTCCCAGCAAGCTGGCCATGCCCTAATCTCCTGCCTCACTGTCTTGTAAAATCTCAGCATACACTAGAGACAGCTTTGTCAGGAGAGTTGGGAATCAATAGAAGTTTGTGAGTAACCTCACAGACTGAGAGTTCACAGCACCTTGTTTTTAGGATATTTTGTGCCTTTATCTGCTGTACATGTCCTGTCTTACTCAGTATCTCTTGAGCAAGTTCTATTTAAATGAATCTGCTCTAAAAATGTTGAAAGGAATTTAGAGGCTTTCGAAAATGTGCCTGAAAATGCAATTGTTAGTGCAAGTTTAATTGGAAATGTTTCCAGCAAGATTTTGTATTTTAAAAAATATATACAATCAAAGTCCAAAATAAAAGACATCTATTTCAAGTGTGGGGTATACAGAACTTCAAGTCAAAGGGAGAATAAACACTATCAAGGATACCACCAAACAGCAAATGCTACACAGTGGTAAGCTGCTTACTCTACTCTAACCTGCTCAGTGGTCACTGTCTCCATTAAGGAAAGAAAAACAACGTTCATTCAAGAAACTTGCTCAAGGTCAGAGAACTAGCAAGCAGTACTTCAGGAACCTAAATTCAAGTTTCGTCTGAGTTAGACCCAGTCCTCCATCACCTGTATCATAGCTAAAGGAGGAAAGAAGTTCATTTCACATTTAAAAGCACTTTTTCTATGAACAGTTTACTAATGATGATGGCGATGCAAATGGTCCCACATATGCTACGTTTCTCCACTTTTACACGTAACATCCTGTTGGTAATCAGAATGTCCAAAGAAAGTAGAGTTAATGTCCAGAACACGCCATTTAAACACCTAAAAGAAAGTAAAGATTGTACCTCCGCTCACCAATGCTAGCAATTTTCAGGAGCAAGAAGAATTAGCATACTTTTTGAAGAAAATGTGAATTAATAAGGGCTTCCTATCATAACTTACTGTACTTTCATAAACGCCACAATCTTTCCTACATAAACCCCACACAGAAAGCCTGCCTGAGTGGCCTGACCCTGCATCACATTTCCAGCCTTCCGAACGGGCAGCCCAAAGCCCAGATCACCGATGCACAAGGACCCAATACTCAGCCGTTAGCCTGGATCACAGGTTTTACGGACACGGTCATTACATTAATTTTCTGTTAATTCTTAAAAGCTTAATGGGATGCATAGCATCAATAACACTAAACAATCATTTCTGAGAAGTTTCTTTAGACCTAGAATAAGGTATCTGAGAGCATCACAAGTTTTTGTTTTGTTCTGTTTTGTTTCTCCTTAAGCACTAGAGGGAGGGAGAGGGGAGGCTCCCTTAGACGAGAACATTTATTTATCTACGGCAGGCTTCGATAACTTAAAGTACCACCTTAATTGTGGTTTTCTTTGTTCTCTGTTGCTCGATATATGCCCCAAGGGTTGATCCAAAGAAATAAAAAAATCACAGCCAATTAAAAATATTGCAAATTAGGAACAATATTTCCACTTGGGATTGACTGGACTCTCTGAGGCAAAGCACAGAGACAAAAATGGCTGTTTTGTAATGTGCATTTGAGCAGTAAAATGTGAAAACAAGTTTAAAGGAAAATAGTATGGCAGGATGAGCCAAACACTGGCTGCAGGATCAGATCTAATTATCAGGGAAATGCAAGTCCCATGTTCACTGCAGGGTTATTAAACATGGCATTGATACAGAAACATCTCAAATTTCTAGGGACTGATGAATGAATAAGAAAATATACAGGTACAATGGAAATTTACCCATCATTAGCTAAGACATCTGCCATATACAGCAACTGAGCTGACCCCAGAGTACAGTGGTACCTTGGTTCATGCACGTAATTCATTCTGCGATTCTGGGTAGACTGCTGTGGTCATGTTCAGCACTTGATGCAGAATTTTCCAAAGGAAGCAGAATTTTGCCCAGCGCTTCTGTTCACAAATGTAACTGTTCACACACAGAAGCATTTTGCAACTGAGGTATTACTGTGTGTTATCCTAAGTGAAATAAGCCAATCACAGAAGAGCATTTGTATGAGGCTAACTAGCCTAAGACAGTAAGAACTCAGACATCAAAAGAGAGTATATTTGTGGCTTCAGGGCAGTTAATGTAGTTACACACCCAAAATGTGTAAGTACCCAATTTATTTTATACAGCAGTGTTCCTATATGCTACTGTGTACTTAAAATTTTGTTGAGTATCAATCTAATGCTAAATGTTCATATCACAATAATGTTTTAAAAGGAATCAGATATAGCTTTGAAAGCTAGCTGACCCCTTAGTAGATATGTGCCCTGAATAACATACCCACTTCTCTGAAGATGTATTTATTTGCCTCCAGATGAGGACAGTATCTCGGGCATGTCGTAGGCATCTGGGACCCTCACTATTAAGGGTAATGTC
Organism: Dinomys branickii; assembly: GCA_004027595.1. Lineage (NCBI taxonomy): Eukaryota > Metazoa > Chordata > Mammalia > Rodentia > Dinomyidae > Dinomys > Dinomys branickii. Next base: position 39,182 of record PVLD010000757.1, on the reverse strand, counting down.
AGGAGACATTACCAGGGACAGATATCTGCCAGGGACAGATATCCACCCATTTGGATGTGTAAAAGCAATGCATACATAAGCATACACATGTACACAGGCCTGTAATGAGTTAGAACTTGAAGGTTTTGTGCTCCTACAATTCACTGCAGGGCAATTAAAAATATGACTTTAATTTAGCTAAACTTATCTGGTAAAAACATGATAAACAGACTCACATCTGGAGCTTTTCAAAATTTCACTATCCTGCAATAAACTAAAAAGGACCTCAATAAAATAATACTCACATGAATTAACACAAAATAAAGCCCAGCCTCCTCCAGCCCCCCTCTCCCAGCAAGATTACAGCCAGGACTCAATCGCATCTGCCACCTTGAATGGAAAATTTCAGTCTCCAAATTTTGAAAGTCAAGATATTCAGTGCTGCTTATGTTGGTTTAGAATAGAAAGTCTAGCAAGATCTTAATTATACTGTGACAGCAGCAGCAGTAATATAATACCATAAAGCACTGAAGAAAAGACTTTGCTAGTGCCTTTTGAGACACTTTTTATACTAAAGGTTAAAGAGAACTTATTTCAAACAAAAGGAGCTTAGTTTATTCCATTGGTGAATAAATCAGTAGGAACAGCCCATCTCTTCCCTTCTGTTCATTTCCAGGTCTGTAGTGGTGGACGGAGGATTCCACATCTCCTGCTAAAACTTTCTCATTCATTCTCCATGGCACCAACTTGAGCGGCAGCTCTGGAGGGAGCATTTTCGGTATGTATCTGCGCATTGCAAAAGAGTGCTTCTCTTGTCAGAACACTGTAACTGAGTCCCGACTTCTTCTCTGAGGCCCGGGGTTTCTGACTGAGCAACATGCAGGAGGAGAGCTCAGAAGAGGAACAGAGGGGATGGTGTTTACAGTGGGTAGAAGTTTGTCTAGCAAGACGCTGTCTAGCAGAGTGGCAGTGGGGTTAGCAAAACTTTAAAACCAACTTGTGCTTTCATGGCAATAACCACTTGGCTTCATGAACAGAAGGGGGATCTGAGATAACAAATCAAGGAACTTGGATATTGAATAGAATTTTACTCAAGGACACCACCGATACTTTGTTTTGGGTCAAGATTGCTATACATTCACAAAAACCTGCACATTTATGTTATATTTGTAAAGAAAATGCACAGAAATTAGTTTTTAGCATCCCTTGAGGACTCTAACAATAGCATTGGCTGTTGTTGTTACAGCCCTGCAGCAAGGGTCTGGCTAAAGATGGACCAAAGGAGAACATGCTGAGTGCTGAAAGACAGGGAAAGGAAGCTTTATGGGGTTTGAATTTGGTTGTATGTAGTTGAACGGATGACACACTTGTGCTTTATATGTAAGCAGAACATGCTGCTAAAAACCTTTCATTCTAGGTGAACTTTGTCTTTACTGAACAATTGTGTATTATTTCTAGGAATACTACATTCCTATTTCTTAATCATAAATCATCTCATTTTAATTAAATAATCCACACTCTGATATGTGTTTGACTATTTCATTATTAGTTTTACAACATGATGTGGGACACAGTAGAAAGAAGAAATTTGGCATAGAGACAAGCAGATTTGGAATTTACCTAAGGGAAATGGCATATAAGAGTGAAAACATGCCCTTTTAATAGTCTTTTGTAATTTTGAAAAACAGCAAATAATTATATTTTTGTTGCTTTTCTGATCAGCATTGTCTGTAGGCTTTTGCATACTCAGAAGATAAGCCAAGCACCTGCTGACAATTCTCCTGACGGCTTACCTCACTTGGCTTTCATTCATGGTTACCAGTCCGTAGAAGAACACACACAAGCCAACAACTGCTGCGGGAATCAGCATTCCCGTATACCAGCCCAGCCAAGCAAAGTACAGCCCGATCTTCTCCCCGAAGTACAGCCTGCAGAAGAAAGCAAATCTTCAGCCCACGGCCACATACCTGACCTCACGCTGCTGGCACCACAGCCAGCGGGCATTACAGGTGGGAGCTGGAGTTCACCAGCTCCTCACAGTGTCCAGCATCACTGATGGCCCATGGGTCTCACAGTGGTGATGTCCTGGACTGTACACACCGTCATTACAGGGACAATTTTAAAGTGCATTTATTTCTGTGCCAAATTCCTTAATATGGCTCATAAAGCTTTGTAACCCTCTTGTTACCTTTCCTACCTTCCCGGTACCATCGCTTTTCAGTCTCCCAATCTCCACACTGCTGCCATGAAAGCTGGAAACAGACTCCCCCTTTTTGTGGAGCTGAGCACAGAAATTTCAGCCTCTGTTTGCTCCAGACGAGACAGCTTAGTCCGTCATGTCTCATCTTTCTCCACAAAGCTCATCTCTGTGGCTTCTGGGCTACTCAGTAGTTTCCTTGGATAGGCAGTTCCCTAAAACTGAAATGCTTAAAAGTTGTTTTCACCCTGATCCCCCGTCTGACTTGGTCTAGTCCTTCCCTTAGTACCCTTTCTTCTCTGCTGCCCTCTGCAACCCTGATTGGCTGTCCCTGCTCTTCTCCCACACGACCTCCTCCATGCCTTGGGGCCCTAAGGCAGTAACACTTCACGGCAACTGCTCTTCACTCCATGGCTTTTCCTCTCTGAAAGCTGCTGACGGAGACCTGTGTGGGCTTCACCACAGTCTCCACAGCTGGGCTGCACGATGCTGAGACCAAGAATATGGCTCCTTCCCCCTGAGCTGGAGAGCACATGGCAGATGATCAAGGTGTTTCTGATGTCTGCTTGGTCCCAGTTTTCTCACCTGGCCTCCAGCCAGTTCTGCCACCACATGGGTTATAAAGGTCCAGTCAAAATGTGAAACTTTCCTCACTTTCTACTTTGGTAGGTCTCCATCTTTCAGAGTAAGCTACTTAACACATATTTTTAAAGTTCATTTGGAGATGTCATGCTAAGCAGTTATTTTGATGTGAAGAAAATTCTGTCATTTTTCATTCATAGTCTCTTTTTCCCTTCCTTCCTTCCTTCCTTCCTTCCTTCCTTCCTTCCTTCCTTCCTTCCTTCCTTTTTTCTTTCTTTCCTTTTTTTTTTGCCTTTTTGAGACAGGGTTTCACTATGAAGTTCAAGCTGGCCCTAAACTCAATTTGCAGCCCAGGCTAGCCTCAAACTCACAATGACCCTCCTGCCTCAGTCTCCCAAGTGCTGAGATTACAGGCATGAGCCACCTTGCCCAGCCCAAGTCTTCTCTTTCTGAAAGACATACTCTTTCTATTTAATGCTCTGAATTTTGCCAGTTAAATTTTGTACAGATTTCACCAGCTAAGGATTTGGAGTCACCTGTCCTCAACATCATTATCCAATTTTTTTCCCTTTTATTTCTCCTAAGAACCCCCAATTAACAGTCATTTCATTTCTCACACAGTGATAGTGTTCTCCTGTAAAACTGAAGCTTATTATATTAATTATTAAAATATAAGTTTATAATACTAATCAAAGTCACTTTTTCCTTGAACAAGTATTCCCACCTGGGATATAGAAAATGTTTAGAGCCCACTGCAAACACAATGGAATCTCTTTGTAACAGTGATACAGGGGCACAGAGAAAGGTCTGTTTTTACAGAAAGTGTTGTACTAAAATTTAAACTCTACATTATTGAGAGGAACCACAATATTATTAACCATAAGTATAAGCACCTAAGTGAAGACAGATTTCAGATCTGTCTCAACAGAGGCAGAGATTAGTCCCTGGCAAGGAGAGGTGGGTGTAAATATTCTTGACCAAGAACTCCACTTAAAATATTTCAGGGACCACAGGGCAGAGGGTTGCTATGTGTCAACTCCTCACCACGTTTCTACCACAGCCACCCTCTTTACATGAGGGGGGGGGTCTGTTCATGAACTTAATTCATTCCATGATTCTGGGGAAGAGGACCAAAATTATGTGTGTTACCTAATGCAAATCTCTCAAACTGCAGCAAAATTTTGCCAAACACTTCTGTCTGTGAAGCAAACAGAATTGTTGAAAATGAGTGTTTGTGAACTGAGGCACCGCTTCATGGGTGCTGCCCCCGTGATGATCGATCTGCCGACCTATTCTGCTGCTGACATTTATCATCAAATAGTCAGACTCAAATCTACTCTGGTGGAGATGGTTACTCAATTCAGCCTTTCTGCTGGCAACTTTAAGTCCTATGATGCCTACTGTGAAATATTTTCTAAAATGTCACACAACTGTTTTGTTAAGCAGGTTTTGTAGCTAATGGTTATAAAATGTACTCTTTCTAGTTTCAAATATTTTCCAGGGGAAAATAGATGGAAACCCAATAAACACTGGCTACTAAATGTTTGAATACAGTTTTTATAATAGGGAAACAAAACAAAAATATGTCCAGAAATAATTGTTTGCAAAGAGGGAAAAGAATGGACACTCCTCTGCCTTCCATTCAAGACTGAACAACTGGCCATGCCTGGTGGGTTTCACTTGTGGTTCTCCATCACTCCAGCACATACTAGGCATGTGATACACCCAGCTCCTGAACCCCACTTCCTCTCATGATACAGAGGAAGCAACACAAAAAGAATACCATGTCCTCAAAACTGTGCACTCTTAAGGACAACTTAATTTTCAATTATACAGTCAAATGTTTTTAAGGCAAGCTGCCCACTGGTTATTAAGAAAGCCTGATCCTTACACAAAATTCTATACCTGAGGTTATGTAGTTCAGTGTACATGTCTTCCCCACCACCCACTCAATTTTGGTAACAGGGAAGTGTCTAGAGGGAAGGGACAGGTTTTTGTCCTCTTTTCTTGGGCCCTTTTGATTTTCAACAGAGTTGAAACTCAACAGGTATTTCAAATTACCCCGGTTCTCTGGGAAACTGCTTATAGTGCTGCTGGACCAGGGGTACTGGGGGACATAAGGACAGAAGGGATAACTCAGGCTCTCTCGCCTCCTCTCCATACACCTCAGGGCTGCGTATGTGAGCTGTGGCCAGGTACTGGGCTATGATAATACATTTGGTCCTGTTTTCTTTTACCCCTTGCCCAGTTAGTAATATTCTGCTGCTGTTGCTAATCCCTCCTTGACTAGAAAAGCTATGTTTGATTTCTCAGCTCTCCCATTTGCTAGTGTAACAAGTTCCCTGTATCAAGTTTCTTCTGCTGAAAAACCATCCCATGGTTTCTCTCTTCCCTGTCACGTTCCCCTGATACAGTGCAGCAAGGACATGCAGTCATGGAGCTTAAGACTATAGCAACAGAGCAGCACACTGTGCTTTCCCTCATCGGTGCCTGTGCAGAACCTGATCAAGTCCAGTGGTTGATGCTTGTACCACATCCCCCAGCGTGCCCAGCGCTCGTACAGGAGGTGTCTGTTGTTCTGAGGCCCGTGAGTTTTGATGGGCAGGCTACTCTTGTAGGCTCCCTGAAACAGATAAAACAACAGGCATTGCTATACATTTTGCTACTGTTCTAAACAAGAACAGCATTGTTCCTTAAAGAATAATTTAGCAATCCATTGCAAGCTTCCTAGATCATATATGGGAGCCTAATACTGTCATGATGTGGTAGATGCCTATTTTGCTGGAAATCTTCTGAGAGTTCCTTAGACACCATTTTTTGTATTTATTTATTTATTCATTTTTAGGTTGTGTTTTTACTTTATTTGTACATGCTTGCAGTACATGAAGTTCTCATTTGTCGTGGGAAGTAGGTGCATGCACACAATGCAACTTGTTCCTTTTTTAAATCCCTTCCCCTTTCTGCCCACGTCCCTCCCTCCATGTCTGAATTCCTTTTCCCCACTTTCATTCTTGCTATTATTATTCTTAGCTTGTGTGTATGACACATAAATGTTTATACTCATTTTGAGTATTTGGCACCTCCACATGGCACGTCTTGATTTTTCTTCCTGCCCCTCCACCCCAGCCGCTGGCAAGAGGTCTATCCCCTTGTCTCCTTCTAATCATGTTCTGTACTTTGCCTTACTCGCATGACAGATACCATACAGCATTTGAGCTTGTGTGTCTAATTTATTTAATTCATTGTTATATTTCCCAGGTGCATCAATTGTAAATCACTTTTGTAAAAATTTGGGCTCCATTTCACTTAAAGTAAAACAGACTTCAAGTTTCACCATTTGGAATCTATGGCCTTTGAATAAACACTACATCTTCACCACTAATGAGAGAAGCTGTTGTAATCTTTAGTTCAGAAACTGAGAGTGTTATTCTGCTATAAAATGTGATAAACTCCCCCCCATTTTTATTTCATTCACAGTAGCTAAGAAAGAGAGGAAGTGCTCATTTGAAAGGATGAGGCCTCAAGTCCCAGTTTTAATCATGTTTTAAAAGCCAAGAAATCTCAGGTAAGACATTCCAAATTTGAAGTATTTAAAAAGTTTGTTTTATCTTCTCTCAAAAACCCATCAGAGCAAGTTCTAGGGCTAAATGTTTCCAGACAAGCACGACTGTGAGTCCCTACTGAGAAAAAACACACTCCAAATCATGGCTTGCCAGGCCCTCGAGGTTGTGATGAGAGACATTTAAATTGACCAGGAAGGGTGCACAATTTGGGTGCAGTCCCAGAGTGGCCTTCCCTACGTGAGCCAGGTGGCTAAATTCTGCAAGTTAGACACTAAGGAGATGGAAGTGGAGATCTAGGATCTAGGCATAGGGAACCCCACTGGAGAAGGGTTTGTTTGTGAAAATGGACTGAACTGTTAGAGCAGACTGTCCTGAGATTTGCTAAGTAAAGAAAGGCAAAACAAAATCTCAGCTTTCTTTCCATTACTCCTGATAATTCCCCAGAAATGCGTAACATTCCTCCCCAGTTTCCCCAGTTGTTATGGTTTAAATGAGAAGTTTATTGCGGCTACTCATCCACTGAGGACTTGCTCTTAAGGGCAGCAGCAGTTCCCAAAGAGGCCCTGGAGATGTGTCTGGATTGAGGGAGCACTAGGCTGATCTCTAGCCTCCCTTACTGATGAGTTTACAGCTCAGCAGGTTGTCAGAGGTGGGACAGAGCTGAAGGAGGCGGGATGCTGGGGGTGTGCCTTTGAGGGAGTCCTTAGTGTGGCTTTTCCTGGTTTCTCTGGTTTTCTCCACCCTGAGTAGCTTTTCTGCACCATGTCCTGCTGCCCTGCCATTTCTACCTTGGAGGTAGTTAGCCATGTATGTACCCTAACCTCTGAAACCATGAGCCAAGCCCAGCAACAGAAACACCATCAATACAACAGCCCTCGAGGCCACAGTATAACTATTTGCTCCGTTTTGGCATTAAGCTTTGGCATACTTAGTATAGCATTGTACTAACTCTGCTCCTGAGCCTCAATTAAATTCATTGTTCTGCCTTGACAGTTACATGCAGAAAGGAGAAAACTGACTGACGTAATTATCCTTGGGCACTCATGAATTTCTGTCCTTCCTGCGGCTCATATATCACAAGCTCTGGTGGCCTCCTGTTTCCATACTGGCAGAATTACATAGTCTGCTGATATCCTCAGCAGATGTACTTCTCTTCCTTCTAGCTGGGTATGATCCTCAAAACAATCTCAACGAGCAGTAAAAGTATGAGCCTGGCCCTCATCTCCTGTATCAATGAAGATGAAAGCCATGAATCGAGAAGTGATAATCAAGCATAACCAGTGGTGGGGACTGAGTTTTCTTCTTACTAAGCCTCGATTTTCTTTCAGTGTCACTTAAAAACCATAAGGAGTTCTCGAGCCCATTTTATTCAGTTTCTACTTGTTTAGTTTCTTGTATTTTAAAAAAATTGCTTTCTATTCTGTTTGTTTGTATTTTGCAGAGAGCACTGCTCTCTGTACTCCATGCATTAGTATTTCAACTAAACTCTGTGCACACATGGAAAAATGACTTCTTTGCAATCCAATTGTACTAGGTTCCAAGTTTCACACAAAAAATGTCATGTGGACTATTAGGACATAGCCTGATTATGCAGGAAAACCGCTGCACAGTGCAGAAACCAAGCCTTTCTTTGCTGCAAAGGACCTATCTGGGCCCCGTTCTGCTTCCTTGAGTACTTGAGCACTAACTTTGGGGTACCTGACATCCTATTTATTGGCCTTTGGCACTATTTAGATCTGAAGTTAGAATAATAGCCTTTCTTCCTTCAGTATTATTGTCAGAATAATGGAAAATTACATGATAGAACCTAGCATATAAAACATACAGTCAGAATGTGTCGTGATTGCTTCTATTCTTTTTGTAAACAGGAATCCCTAAAAGAATACAAGCATCGAAGATTGAATTCCTGGGCTTAAAACTGCTTCTCTGACACTTAAATATTTTGTACCTCAACTACTCATATATAAAATAGAACTAAAGTTATTATTTACCTCAAAGAGTTGCTTCAAGGTTCAAGTGAGATAATTCCTATAAACCATTGAATTCACCACCAAATAGGAATACTTGGGATACTTTGTTTACTGATATATAACACTGTAAATTCCTCATGTACTGTGGCCTGTGACCTCTGTCTAACCTTATAAGCAGAGATCACTTTTGAAAGTTCCAAAGTGAAACCTCTAAAGACCTTAGCCTTATTCTAAAATGTGAAGTCATTTTAAAGAAAGAAGTCAGCAGTGTAGAGGAGGGGAGGAGCCCTAAAAACAGATTCCAATCTCATTAATGGTGGGTAAACCCAGCTTAGTTTACAGTAAGCACTTCCATTTAAGATTTGTGAAAAGGCAAAATCCAGCAGGGAATCTGACAGGCAAAGGACTTCGGGACCGGTGGCAGAAGCTTTATGACTTCCTGGTATCCTAAGGCTGCTGGCACACGCTTTTATAACTCGGTGTCCCCCCAAAGCTTCCTAGGCGGGGCTTGGGGAGGAGACTAGACCTGAGGCATGGGGCACACATCAGTGGATTTGTCCACTGATGGGTTTATAACAACATGTGAACTTTGGAGGCGAAGCTTGGTCAGAGGGAACGGGTCACCCAAGCATGGCCTGGATGGGTTTCGCTCCCCCTGCAGCTCTTCACTCCCTGCTCCCTTGGAACCACCTGAGTATGGACTGAACCTTCACAAACAGTAAGCCAAAATAAACATCTTCTCCTTTAAGCTGTGTGTTGGGTATTGTGTCCCAGCCGTGAGAAAGTAACTAAGACACTGGACCAAGTGCTTTCGCAGTGGTGGGCATGTCCAACCAGCTCTAGTGTGGAGCTTGATGTTGGAACAGAGGCAACAGGCAGAAGAGTGAAGCCCTGCCTGTGCATGATAAATCTGGGATTCCTCATGTAGCACAGCCGAGCTGAGGAGCCAGCGTGCCCCTCACTGTGGTGTCTCAGCCTGTCCCAGGCCACCTGGTGAGTGTATCCTTGTGGAGGTGGGCCGTCAGATTTACACACAAGGAGCACAGGATCAAGCATTGAGCAAGATAAATTAAAAAAAAACTAAAAACAGACATTGTTTTCAAAATTACCTCGTGTGGAGGAAAAGCTGCTATATATGAGCCATTGTTTATGAGTTTACGGATACCTGGAAAAAGTACAGCAAAATCAAACTTGAGTTAGTCTCAGTGAAGAATTCCCTGCTTGGCACATACTTATTTTTGGGACAAAGAATTAATGGAAAATATACAGTCACTTGAATGTCCTCCACAGCAGTACCACCCTCAGGTAGAGCACCAGTGAGGATGACACTGCCGCTGAATCTTCCTGTGTCCATCAGCCTCAGCGAGAGGACATGAATGACAGGATACCAGCATGGCCTCCCTCAGCGATGACATCACAGAAGTGGCATTTCATTACTCACTGCTTTAGGTTTTCATGAAACAAAAGTGGCTTTTTCGGTTCTTCAGAACTACAGCTTGTTCAAAAGGAAGAAGTAGAATTCTGCACTCTCCCCCAAAATCTCAAAATGTTACTGTACTGAGAAGTCTTTATTTGTTTATACCAAGGCAGAGGGACACAAATAACAGTACAAGAAACCCAACACGACCCTGTCTCTGGTAGGTTTCAGCATGGTGGACACTTGCACGGGGTACTGGGGAGAACACACACTGGGAAAGCCTTCCCAGAGGTCACCTCTATATTAGTAAAGAATTATAAACAACTGGACATCCAAAACTGAGGAATCCCTTCATTATTATGGTACTTTCCTTATGTTAAATGTTTAAATAATTGGGATTTAATGGCTCCTTATTGTAGAATATTGTATACCTATTTACAGCAATGTTGTCACACAGTACTTAAGGTTTGAAAAAATACTCGTGAAGGCAATTTTTAAAAGACAGAATAATGCACATCACGCATGTCTGAATCTTGCTAAACAAGTATATTTATATATCATACTATTTCATATAAATTTATAAAAATGAAAATTTCACTTAGAAATAATTTTTATTTTACTCTATCCCTTTAGTGTTTACACTATGAAGGAATCTTTCTTATTTTTATTCTCCTCTTGTTATTATATATTCTATATAGTGCATAACACCTTTATAATTATTTAAAATATATTTTTAACCCTACTCAAGCATATGGTGCTACCAGGTGGCACGTGTTCAGCTCATATTCTGGATTTCTCAATTTTTACTTGTTAGAAAAATTTTAGGTAAGGTTCTGTTGTGCAATTATTTTGACTGCTCACTCTTTAGTACACTGTTAACCAGAAAAGAACCAGAGGCTACAGTAGCAACAATTTAATAAGTAGAAACAATTCATTTTACTAATGTAGTGCACCATCTTTATTCAAATTGGTAGAGGCTGGTACAAATTTTCTATAGCTGTGAACATTTTAATTTCAAGAACATGAGGCCATTTCCCTACCATTTGGAATCTCTGGTGAGGAATTTTTCAGCCTTACCATTAAAGAGACTCTTTGATGCCTGTTGCTTTGTTTTTTAGCTCTATGTAAGCTTTGCAATTCAATTTACTTTTTCTAGATGAGACACTCAATTTTCCTTGGTATAACGTGTGTGACAGCAGACAGTTTAACACTCAAAAAACACAGAAATTTAGAAAACTAAAACTAGTTGATATTTCACCATCCAGAGATAATCTCTATAGGTTTTTAAAAATATTTTGCTAGCATTTTTTTTCATACATGTGTATTTAGGTAACTGAATTGCATAAGACTTAGAGTTCTGTCATACGCTTTGTCTCACCTACTAATGCATTGTGGATACCTTTAAGAGTCAATAGAGAGCTAGCAACTTATTTTTAATTCCCATGAGTAAAGAGTTCATGCTACACACTTTGTATAATATACAGCACATGATACATGTTCAGTAACTGTTATAAGCAAAGAGAATAAATAAAATTTTTAATGAATGCTTTATGTAGGTGGTATTTAGCTTGCCATTCAGTCCACAATGATAGACATTTTAGATATTGTTAGCTTTATTCTATTACAAAGAAGTGATGAACAGCTTTCTATATCATCATTCAAAAGTCTGATTATTATTTTAAGATAAATCTCGACAAATTTCTGTTCTACAGAATGTGCACATTTTACATCTGGGAAAATCTCTTCCAAAGTGGTTTTTTTGTTTGTTTGTTTAAAAAGTTACAAGATAGAAAGTTCATATAATTAATGTTCAACATGTTATATACTTATATGTAGGAAAGCCTTCAGTTATTAAAAAAATCACACAGCAATTTGTGGTATAACTCATGCCAAGTTTCTGTCTGCTTTCACATCATGTCCTTACCCACTTTTGAGATGCCATTTTCATATTTGGTGCGCTCCAACATGTGATAGACTATCCTGCTCCGAGTAGCATTGCTGAAGAAGGTGTCCTTATTATTTATTATGAAGCTGTTAAGACAAGGGGGTTACGTTTAACATTTTGAGCAGAGCACAGAGATCGGTCACAGTTCCATCTCCTTCTGCATTAAGGCTAATACTTGTAAAGTATAGTAATTCAGAATAGAAACTTTTCTCTTAAAAAACCAATTGACAAAGGGTAAGAGAGACTTCATAGAAAATGCAAGGGATTATCAAATATTCATGTTGATACCTTCTTTCAGTGTGTAGGGAGTTAAGTGCTCTTTTTTTTGTATTTAGCATGGAACAAGGGGAGGATAGACTGTCTATTGATTCACATGAATTTTGTACCACCTAAAACAACGCCATTGCAAATGGATTGCATTAAAAATTGATATTATTCCTCCATATCACAGTTTCCAGTTCAGCTTTTCTGGTTCTTGGAATTTAGCAGTGAGCAAGAATCCTGCCTCCCCTCTATGCCCTACATTCTTCCTGTGTGTGAGTGACAGAGGGGCCACTAGAGGACAAAAGACACAAAGAGCAAAGGAGTGAAGAGTTTGATTTAGCATTGCATTTTTAATAGCATATTTCAGCTTCAAAAGGAGAAAGAAAGAAAGAAAAGAAGGAAGGAAGGAAGGAAGGAAGAAAGAAAGGAAGGAAGGAAGGAAGGAAGGAAGGAAGGGAGGGAGGGAGGGAGGGAGGAAAAAGGATGAAGGAAGGAAGGAAGGAAGGAGAAAGCAGAAGAACGTACGAGTACTGGCTCTCGTTCACTCAAATCCGAGGCTTCTGGCCTCCAGTGTTTCATCACTGCAGGTGAGAAACCCCGTGTCACGTGTCAGGCACTGAAGCGTTACATCTTTCACAACCCTGCCTCCTCCTCACCCTCTGTAGGCACCGTGTACAGGTGGAGGCACGCAGGAAAGGACCTACTTCTCTCTGGCGACGATCCCGCCCCTGCTGCTCTGCGAGCCTGGCCTGCTGTGCAGGCCACCACGGGACTCCTGATAACCCACCATGTAACTTCTCACCCACTGCGGCCGCACTGCTCTGGTCCTCACAGCTCTCCTCTACTCTGAGCACAATTAAATTTCTCATTTTCTTCTAGTGCTCTCTGTACTGTACTCAGACCAAACCTTTATCATCTCTTACAGCTTTGGCTTCTTATGTTTTCGTTCATCTGCCAAGGTGTGCAATTTCCCACCAGTTTGAAACCTCCTGACACTTCTGCTGCAGATGTTGCCCTCTTGACTATCTGCTCACCCCCCCCCCCTGCCTGTTTCTCTCATGCTGTGAGGGTGCTCTCTCCGCGAAAATGGCCCCGCCTCTCCTCATGCAGCCCTCCTTTGTTGCTTTACCAAACACGCATTATATTTGGGTCTCTCAGAAAACACTGATTTTGCTCAGCATTGTTGTATTTTAATCCACACATCCATGCATCTGCACATCAGGTGAGTGAGCTCCTCAGTATTCTACTACCCCGTGCTTTATCTCTGCACTTAGACTAGCAAACTCAGGGTCCTGTCAGCTGTGAGGGACAGAGGAAATTCCCCTGCTCTGATGTTTCTGTCACCATCAAAGTCAGCGGGTCAGGAATTTATAGCCCAATTTCAGAGAGAAAGTGTCTGAAGGGGTGATATTAGGGCAGGAGCAGGATGAAAAGGCTGCTTCCAGGCCCATGGTTAAGAGTTAGCAGTGCAATAAACCGAGCACTCGGCAGGGAAGCACCTCCATGACCGCTGGCTGCATCACAGGTTTGTGGGTCTGGAATTCTGTCTCAGCCTTTCCTCAACTTGCAAATTGCCAAAACAAGTCAGTCGTTGACAAAAGCAGGACCTGCAACCTCTGCACTGGGCTTGTCTCTATCTTAAGTGTGCTCTATTGCACTCAACTAGAAATTTACGTTTTTTTTGCTCCACTTGACTATAAGTGCCACAAAAAGAGGAACTGTGTCACAATCTCCTTTAGTCCTCACACATGTCAGGTAGAAACTCAGTAAAAGCTACCTGAGTAAATGCATGAATAGAGAATGAATGCATGAACACATGAATAAATAAGAAGACTTAACAATATTCCCTAAGGAAACTGTCACCTTCATTTAATAAGATCAGTGCAAAATGGATGGTTTAATTAATGAATATATTAATTAATTTCAAGTATAGTGTTTAATAATTTACTAATTAGAATAATCTATTATTTATAGAAAGTATATTATTATCATTATTGTTATTTTAACAGGGTGACATTAACACACAATTTTGTTTTGCTTTAGCTAATATTAAGTTTATTTTATTTTAAAGAGAATAATAATTTTGAAGAGAGATAAGAGCAAGACTACCAGCTATGACTTTATAATGAATTATTTGCTACTGGAATCTCTTATCAAACTAGCAAACAATAATGCTTACTGTTGCTCCCACATTAGTTGGACATCTTAATACAATGGTATATGCTGCAGCCTACTTGCTGAACAATCAAACTGGTCCCAGGTGTGGTTATTCTATACACCAAGCCCAGGTGATAAAAAAGCACAAAAGCAGGTGACAGAGAGAGGCAGAACTCACTGGTGAATCCGGGCTCTGCTGAAAGGGCCGGTGTAGCAATCTGATTCCTCCAGCTCTGGAAATGCTGACTTGTCCAGAACCATTGGGTTTTGGGACATCCACTTTTTGATTCTCTTAAAATAATTCTGTACCCTGGAATGAAGCCACATTTCAGAATTAGGTTATGTTGTGTTCCAGAGCCAGGCTAACCTTCCATGACAGTTCTCTAAAATGTCAAAGAAATAATTCCAGAAAGACAGATAAAATAAAGCAAGCACTCCATTCATTTACATGCTCTCCAAAAATAAATGAATAAATAAGCTCCAAAAAACAATGTATCCACTTGAATAAATGTATGAAAATATCCAAGAATCATTATACACAAAGATGGCAGTGGGACAGAGTATAAAAAGACCAGTGAGATATGTTCACGAAAGCTATGTGCATGTCCGTATGCATATGTCTCTCTATGTGTAGATAGAGAGATTAATTTGGATTATTCTCTCATTCTTTTAAAAAGACACTGACAGTGTGCACTACACACATGGAGATTGAAAAGACAGAGAAGACTCACACACCTGTGCAGTGGCGCAGCACGTCACAGTGTGGCAGGAAGATGAAGGGCTTGGCAACCAAGCAGAACAGGGTTAGAACAGAGCTCCGCTTGTGCCAAATCAGTGAACTTGCACAAGTTGCTCAGCTTTTCTTCCCTTAGCGTCTACAGTCAGAATATAAAAATACTGACTTTGCTGGGGTGTTACAAATTGGCTCTGTACTTTAAAGCTGATCATTACTAATAAGGAAACTTGAGCCAGAGCTTTGCCATACACTTGAGATTTTCAAAGTGTGAATGACCTGGACATGTTAAAATGCAGATGTTGATGTATTAGGCCTCAGGTGGAGCCTGACATTCTACGTTCCCAAGTCACTGGTGGAGGATGCCCATGCCAGTGTGTAAGGTGCATAATGGGCATGATGGGTTTGCCACAGACTCTGGGCGGACCCTATATCAGGGCTCTGTTTCAAGGAATCTGATATGGGGACATTTTGGCTGAGCACAGATGACAGCTATAACTACAGCATACCTATATATGTACAGATTAGAATCACATTCATCTTACAGAGAATAAAGAAAGATGAGATTATCTTCCAAAATTAATTCTGGAAGTTGAAATTCTAAATTACCATAATAGCTACACGCATTAAAAAAAATCATGCCATGCTTGTGCTCTATGAGATTCTCTGGACAATTTTTGACATCTTCTGCCATGGTGATTCAAATTAGTACAACAGAATATGTTCCCACAGGACTATAACACATACAATATTGGTTTGGCCAACACTTTGGATTTCAAGAAAGGAAAAATTAGGGCAGTTATAAGCAGGTACTAGACACTATATCCTAAGAATCATTTCATTTCAAATTTATTATGGTAAAATTATGGGTTGAATTTTGAAGTAAAATTAAATCATGATATAAAGCTTAACATGTGAAAATCTTGATCTTTCCTTTGCCAATAAACACTATTATTTAGACAGCAGGCCATTTTTGGACTTAGAGGAGCCCCAGTGTGCAATTCATGTCTAGAATCATAAGGAAGAGGTATCAGATGTGTTCATTTTGCTGCTGCTCATTATAAAGACAATATCCTCATCATGAAATATCACGACTTCCCAGAGGCCAGTGCTCAGGCATGTAGAAAACATTATATTGACTAAACAACAAGTGTTCTAATTTTAAAAATTTAGCATTGCTTTTAAAAAATGAATAACAATGTCCTGCTGCTTAGTTTGCCAGTCTGAAATCGGACCACACATTTCCTATCTTGCAACTGTAAGTTCCTGAGATCTAAAGAGGAAGTAATTCCATCTGTGCCACTTCATTAAATGGCCATGAAAATCAAATAAAAGCAGATATTCCAACTGTGATTAGAAAACGTGGATGCACCATAAGACTCAAAAACTTACTAGCTGTGACAAAATTACAAACAAGAAATTTTAAATTTTTAAAAGATATGAAGGAAAAGGAGTTTCACATCATCATGTATGTTATTATCCCCCAATACACAATACTATCGGTAAGATTTTCACCTCTATTTCTTGTGAAGGGGTGAGTGAAATCTGAAAGGGAAGTCATCAACCATGGATTGGACTACCAGGATGAGCGATCCAGTGTATTAATTTCTTTGACCTTCAGTTTTCTCATCTTTTAAGTGAAAAGATATTTTGAGAACTAAATGGGGATAATATCTCATCCTATAGGGCACAGAACACAGTATCTACTCAAATATTTGTGATCATAATGAGACAGAGGAATATGAGTCACATGATTTTTATTGCTGAAGCTGTCCCCATTATGTCACCAACTTAATTTAATAGGTTATCTGAACCTTAATAATCATGTATCATGTTGAGCTTTTTGCAAACTCCATGTGAGGGCAAATTCTAACAGAACCTTATAAAATAAGGTTTGCCAAAATCAGTGGAAAGCAAAGAGAAGTGTATGGAAATGTAGATTAAAGGGTTAGAAGACCTGGGCTAAGTCGCACAGTTGGCAAGCCAGCTGTGGCAGCTGGGGTCTGAGCGTGGATGGGCCTCCCATAAGGGAAATGCTTCTTTTTACCCATCTTCAAAATCCACTATGTTTGTTCTGCCTTCCCTGAGGGCCATTTGGAAGATGCTTTAACATCTGAGTGTGGAAATGGTTTATACATAAAAAATAAATTGCAGCAATAATGAAACTTCTGCCTGTCCTCTCAGCCTGCCTGGAGAAGTGACGCACTTCAGAAGCTGGGCAACCGCCTGTGCGCTATTTGCATCCCCGCCTCGGGTTTCCTGCTTACTGTGAACCATGCGGAAGGCCTGCTCTTTCTTCAGGAAAGGAAACGCACAATGGGGGTGACAGGGGTGCACTTGATTTTAACTTTCCACTTTACAAAATAGTCACGTACCATGTTCTACAATTTCATATTCATAATGGATTTATACCATAGACACACATGCACAAACCCGTACACACAACCCTCAGTTTTTCCTCTACAGAGATAAAGTTTAAGAAAAAAACAGAATCAGTCATTTTCTGAACTGAATGTATGCATTTAGGTAAATAATGTATTTATTTGTTCCCTTGAAAATGTTATAACATTTTATAAACTTCTGTGTATTTGTTCCCTCCCCTTTTCATGTGCATCCAAAGCCAAGGAACAGAGAAGAACATTTATAATGAACAAAATGTAGCACAGTCAGGTGTGAGATACTTTGATAATGACTTGATATGACCCATAGACAATAATACACTTAAGCGATACAGTGTTCATCTTTCTAGCTTACTCGTAAGGATGACTAAAGTAGGAAAAAGCACTATTCTCCACTGTTTAAAATGATATAATATTTGTTATGAATTCTCAGTGCAAGTTCACTTCAAAAACTACACTATGACAATTAATATAAATAGACTTTGTTGAGATTTTATTTTTTATGAGTCACTGCAAGAAATGTGCCTGTTCAATATGCAGCACAGCCCACTCACTACGGGAAGGTACAGGGTCTCACACCAGTTGTAAGGCAAAACACTGAAGTTATGAAAACAGATTTTATCAACTGTCCAACACAGAGGAGGTGTGTGTGTGTGTGTGTGTGTGTGTGTGTATATATATATATATATATATATATATATATATATATACACACAACAAAATCAGGAAAACCTATAGACATAAATTCATGCATGCAATAGTGCGATGACTTTGGTCTTATTATTAAAAAAGACTGAAAATTTATCATATAGACCACGACCAAATAATCACATAGGAAATGATGAAAACTCATTGTGAATCAGACCATTAACTTGACAGAAAAAAATGATTTTGCTAAAAGGCATCATCAAAGTCTATAAAAATCATTTTAGTACTAACTTTTGTGATGTTCATTTTAATTTCAAGTTTTTTTCTCCATGATTTTCTTTTCTTATTGTCAAATTCTATCCCATATAAATTGAATGTTTCAAAAAGGCTCACATTTTTCCCATTATGATTTCCAAATTTTAAATTATATTCAGAAATGTTCTTTGGCAAATACACACAGATTTCTCAAGCAAGTTCCTAAAGGTCGGGCTTTGTAGTTTTCTAGCTTTTGTGTAACTCTGACCTGGAATATCACCTGCATCATTCAGTGGGATGCGCTAAGCCTCACTCTCATTTTTTGTCTTTGCTAATTGATTCTCCTGCAATGAGTAAGAAAACAGCCAAATATATGAAATATTTTGTGTGAGCAGTCACTTAATGGAAGCCCGTTCTCAGTTAAACAGTGCCAAAGTGGTTCAGGTGGGAGAATTTCTTCTGTGTCAGAGTGAAGTTTTGATTAATCTCTTTCCCATAGCTACTCTTACTACATAGGTAAAGAGCTGATACTTTGAGACAAAATTATTATAAGCAGTTTATTTTTTATAGTAGGATGTTAGGGGCAGGTTAAAGTGGTAGAATAATACTAAGTCTAAAAAACAAAGATGCCCACTCCTTGGTAAAACCCTGCAGCTCCTGGGATGTTAGTTCTAAATAAAAGCTACTGGTTAAATAAGAGACATGGGTTGAGTGATCCACGCACTTGCTTGATGTGTTGTTCTACTATTCTAGCTGGCCATCATTTTCCCAGTGGTCCCAGCTTTCTAGACATGTTAGAACTTGTCACCTCTTAACATGGCAATGTGCAATTAAAATCCTCTTTCTATAACACAGTCATGGAATGATACAGAAATAGCAATAATAAAAACAGTAGTAGCAAAGAGATTATTTGAGTATAAACATGGTTCGGTTTGGTACAAGTCAGTTCAGAAATTACTTGATCACATCAATAGAATTTTCATCCTAAAGTTTACGACTGCTGATATGGGTAATCAAATGTCTTTTTCTCCCAAATGACAAATTACTCATAAAGAAGTTATATATCACCCACCAACCTGCCCATTGATTTGCTCCTCCCGTCAGTATAATAGCATTTTTTCCTGAAAAAACAAAAAGAGAAATCAGCTGAAGAAAGTCACAGGAAGATGGAACCAGTGAGTAACACCATTAAGTAATATTGAATATTTCAGTAAACCAAGTTCCACGTACTGAAAGAACCTAACACTTGAAATAAACCTTAGAATATAATATGAAGACCAACTAATATATATCATTGTCACTTCAGAATCTGTTACTCATAACAAAAACTCTTTAAAAATCAATAGGCCCCTTTGAATACATTATTTTACTTCTCTTTTTAAAGCCAGTACTTTGCCAGTCATTGTACACTAACCAGATTATTTGGGTTCATGTTATATATGAAGTCTTCTGTCCATCCGTCCATCCATCCATCCATCCATCCATCCATCCATCCATCCATCCATCCACCCATTTATCCATTCATCCATCTAAACATAGAAAGGAAGCTCCCTGCCCTCAGAGAGCTTCCTTCCTTTGCAAGTGACCAGCTATAATAAAGCGTGGTAATATGGAAAGCACAGTTTACTGAAGCGTCCAGGAAGGGACCTCACTTAATTTTTATAGGTAGAGGAGAAAGGAGACAGAAGCCCAGTGGATGTGTCAGGTGTCGATTCTTCACCAAGGTTAGGAATAAGATAACGTGGTTATATCCGGCACTTTAGATATGGTAGCTCATTTAAGATGGTGGAGGGGACAAGCACAGCAGTTGTGTGGCTGAGGGAACTGCAAATTAAGTTACAGCTAAAGTATATATTGAGAAAGGAGCATGGTCAAAAGAGAAGCCCTGGGATGAACAAGAGACACATGGTGAAGGGTCCAGGACCAAGGCTAAGCTAAGGGCTCGCTATGGAAATCAATGGGGAGCTAGAGTTCTAAGTGGCACACAGCATGCCTGGTCTGAGGGCAAGTAAACACTCTGTGGAAAAGGTAATTCACCCCTAAATGATTTTCTCTACAGCCTTGGGCTGGATTAATAGACAGCTGTATTTTATTCCTTCAAGTTCTGAGAGTATTTTGCTCTGAAAAACATTTACTGAACAATATTTCCAAAATAGCAGCAGCAGCAACAACAACAGGCCTATAAATGTAGAAACTGATTGTAAATCATTTTTACCATTAAAAAAGAAATCGAGGATCTGGAGTAATGGGAGACAATGTCTACACTGCAAGCAGCAGTAGGGGTGTGGTCAGGAATATTCTGAAGGCATAAGGGCCATGCGGGTAGGCCATGGTTTAAGCACTGTGCCCATCTAGATTGCTGTTAGCTGAAATATTTCTGTTAAACATTTTAAGACACTTACATTCTTATGTCTAGTGGACTGAGCAACTTCGTTGAAGATAACAGTATGTAATATAGCAACCGCTGTCAATTTCTATCATTTAGTTTTGAGATCATGTACCATTTTTCTTGTTTTTTTGTTCTTTTGATTTTGTCTTCATTGTTATTTTGTCAGTTTTTAATTTTTAAAATAAAACATAGTAAAGAAAGACTATTTTGCTTTGTTTTTTAAATGTTTTGGGAGATTGTTTTTTAAAAGGACCGATGGAAAAGGAAAGTCATATAACATGAACATACATACTTTTTAGATCAACTGTAAGAGCAAATACTAACTTGAAATTCAAGGAAAGACTCACCTTTCTCCCTTTTCTTAGAGCTTGTACTTCAGTAGACTTGTGCTGATACACACTTTCTCCTCTCTTTGAAATGAATATAAATTCTTTAAAAGATCAGATGGGCCTTTCATCAGCTTTAAGACCCAGGATGACTGCCTGAGGGCTTCCCGCCACCTCTTTGAAATGCAAAGCTTGGTAGAGAAAGCTCCTGGGAGAGAAGCCTAAATTTGGTGGGAGCCATCCTACAGATATGAACACTTTTATTTTCACTTTATTTGCCTACAGCCAACATCCCAAGTAGCTGGTGAATCTAAGATAATTATGTTTGATAAATGGTGTTGCCAAGGCCTCTTACTTAAGGGCTCCTTACTGTTGATCTTGAGAATTCCCATGCAGTGGGCTGTATTTGTTGGGTTATATAAAAACAGATTATTTTTAGCTTCCTTGTGACTTCCTTTGATGTAGTTTAATGTTTATTTAATAAGATTATTTTCTTTCTTTTCCATTTTTGTGGAACAGTTGTTCTGTCTTGGGGGAGGTTTAAACTATATATTCCTCAACAATATATATTCTATTTTCTAACCATTAATCACCTGCAGTTCTGCTTTTACCTGCACAAATGAACCTCCAGGACCAAATCCTTTCCTATCTATAATTCTCCATCTGGTAATTGACTCACGGCCTACTGTTTGTAACAGCTCTCTTGCCCCGTCATTTTTCCATTCTTAAGATTCTGCTTTTATTCCTTACACTGGGGCCGCCCTTACCTACCTACCTAACCATGACAAAAGTGACTCAAAATAATAAGTAAATAATGATCTGAAGCAGAGTTTACAGCCAGCTCTACAAGGTCAGTAGTCACCCTGGAGACAATTGAGCAGTCTAGGGGAAGGCCGGTTGGTGGGTGGGACCCGGAGGGCCCTGGTCCTCCAGAAATTGAGTTACTCCTCTCCACTAGATATATTGGAGTCCACCATGCTTGAGTTTTGCTTTTTGACTGAGGTATCCTTTGCAGAAACAAATTATCTAAGTTTATTCTTATTTGTGCAAAAATTATTTTCAATGTTTTAGATCACCAGGCCCTGTGATTAAGGTATTTGTAGGACACAAACTTGAGGAGAAAGTGGGAAGTCGATCCCTTGTTGGAGAATCTACTGGATGACAGGAATACCTTAAAATACACTGACTGTTTTCATGTATGACAAAGCTCAACATCAATAGCAGTCACCTCTGAATCAAAAGCAAAATTCCAGAAGTGGGGTTTGATATTTCTGGAATGGAGAAGATACAGGCAAAGTTCCTCCAGACACGATAGATAACTGTACAGTGTGACCTACTGTAACCTTCCAAAACTTATTGTGGTAGTTTTGAAATTTTACCATTAATCTTAGCCAAAATACTTAGAAGTGATAGCAAATTTGAAATTTTAAGTTCCATGTAATAGGGTGCATTTATATGGGAAGAAAAGTCAAGACGTAAGTGGGCAGAAAATTTAGCTCCAACAACACTTTGCAGATATATGCAAGCAGGAAGTTTAAATAAAATGTTGAAGATTTAGGTCCATATAGTAAGAAAGCAAAAAGCTGTTGCAGTAAAGGATAAAACTAATAAGGTTTTCTGAGTAAATGTACAACTTTTCTTTAGGGAAAGTAACAGATCTCAAAGATGAATAAGCATATGTAATATCCCAAACTAAAGACTTTTATCCATGAAATTTAAGAAATCTTGTTCTAAAAAGAGACATGTATTTTCCTATTTAAATTCTTTGCTATTCTTGAGTATGGTTAGCTCTCACTTTCCTTGGGCAATGGGTTCCAGGATCTTTTGCATAAAAACATCTGCAGGTGGTCCAGTCCTTTATGTCAAAAGGTGCAGTATTTGTACCTATCCTATGGACTTCCACCTGTATTGAAACACTTGTAGGTTGCGTGTAATAACTAATGCAGTGTCAATGCTATGCAAGTAGTGGCTGTGCTGTATTCCTAATGGAGTAATGATAAAAAGTTTGCATATGTTTAACAGAGGCTTATTTTCAAATATTTTTGATCAGTGGTTGGTTGAATTTAGGGCTTTGGAACTCATGGCTAAAGGGGAGCAACTGTATCTTAAATTTTAGACATATTTTCTTAAATGTGATAAGAGTTGGCAATTAGATTTACCATCATAGAAACATTTTGTTTTATAGTCTATGTTTAAATAGAATTTTCTCCTTATATGTTGGCGTAAGCCCACATTTCAGGTGTACCTTATAGGCAAAGGAGAAGTGCTTGCTTTGGCAGCACATATAGTAAATAAATGAGAAGCTGGTTACTAAGAAGCTAGCTAATCTATTATTTAAACTAATGTAGGAAGATGTTCCAAACTACCCCATGTTCCAGCATTTTTCAAACTCTTACCATGAACACTAGCATCAGATGGAAATTAGGGCAAGATCACACTGTATAACTCCCTTTTGACATTTACAGTAATTGGAAGGGGTATTAAAATATTAAAATCTCCAGACACCACATATCATCAGTGTCAGCATCATTTAAGATACTTGTTAAAAATGTCTGTACTCAATACTTTCCCAGGTTTAATGTGCCAGCACCTCTTAGGTTCCAGATCTCTCATTTTTACTGTTCTACTAGGGATTGTAATGTATGGAAAAGACTGAGAATTACACTGAAAATTCCTACAGTAATTATACTGAGTTATTAAATAAAAACCTCCGAAATGAATTTGGTTGAAGGATATTTGTCTCTTAAGATCCTGTGAAACTAACATTTGACATACTTTGGAAAATGTTACTTATTTTCTAATATGTATATTATTTTATCATGAGATTTCAATGGTATTTTCTAAACGTTTCAACAATACAGTAACCACGACCTCTGCTTTTTAAATTTGTCTTGAAAGACATAAAGAAGAAACTCCAGGCAAAGTATAAACATATAGAGATTGTAACTTCAAAGGTTTTCTTTTTCCTCCTTGGATGTATAAGAATTCTTCGTTCAAATCCAATCTTACTGGGAGGTGAAACAATAAATACCTTTTAAAAGAAATCTGACTGGAGAAGTCATCCTCTTTCAGACCTCCCCTGGGACTGAAGGACACGGTGGCGTTCAGCTCAAGGACATAAGCTCTCAGGAAGATAAAGCCAGGAACTCAGGCCCAGGGAATTGTTTCTAAGATGGTTGTTTTCTCTCCCTCCCTCCCTTCCTTCCTTCTTTTCTTTTTTCTTTCTTTCTTTCTCTCTCTTTCCCTCTCTCTACTTCCCTCCTTCTCTCTCTCTCTCTCTCTCACTCTTTCATGTGATAGTTTTATTGGAGTAACCTAGCCATATGTAATAGATGATTTCTAACCAAAAGATTAAGTGTGCTAATCGTTGAAGACCTTATAAGTGTGCTAATTATTCTAACACTACATTTCTGGAAATTTCTTTAAAATAGCAACAGTAAGGGATGAGAAAGAAGGAAAGCTCACCAGTGGAAAGAGCAACATAAAAATATGCTACTATAGACACTGTGGCCATTGTCTCAGTACATCTTCCCCTACAGACTGGTAAAGAGAGAAATAAGTGGGGTGGTGGCACACTGCTCCAATCCCAGGATTCTGGGAGCTTGAGACAGGAGGACTGCAAATTCCAGCCCAGCCTGGACACTTATTGACTCAGGGAGACCTTGTCTCAAAATAAAAATAAAAAAGGAGACTGGGAATATAGCTCACTGTGAAGGGCTTAAGTTCAATCCCCAGTCCAAAGGGAGGAGGGAAGAAACTCTTAAATTATGAAAGTCAAGTATTTAGGGTAAAGCAAACGTACGTCACTGCTTGGAATGGATTAAATGTTTGTGTCACCTCAAAACTTAGATGTTGAAACTTTAATACATAATAGTATTTGGAGGCAGAGAATTTGGGAGGTAGTTAGTGGGGGTGGAGTTCCCATAGTGGGATTTGTGGCCTTCATAGGAGAAGTCAGAAGCCAGCTAGTGCTTCTGCTACCACGTTAGGATGCAAAACCA
Source organism: Dinomys branickii (assembly GCA_004027595.1). Classification (NCBI taxonomy): domain Eukaryota; kingdom Metazoa; phylum Chordata; class Mammalia; order Rodentia; family Dinomyidae; genus Dinomys; species Dinomys branickii. The sequence goes on along the minus strand of PVLD010000757.1, from coordinate 14,357 downwards.
AAGGGCCCTCAGAGGACCCAACCCAACCTCCCTGGCACCTGGCCTTGGACTTCCAGTCTCCAGAACTGTCAGAAATCAATGCTACACAAACACCCATGTGCCTGTTTGTTCAAGTTGCTCAAATGATAACATATGGATGCCAAACCTCACTTACTGTTCTTTGCAGTGCAAAATAAAACTGCATCTTAGCCGCAGGTTCCTGAGCCAGGCCCTAAGTCACACCCTGCCCGGCTGCCTGACACAGCCTTGTTCGCCCAGGGAAACACCTCTTTTCCATCAAGTCCAGAGGGCAATGGTGGCCACTTTGGGTCAGATGTTTAATGCCAGGTTCCTTCAGCCAGAACTGCACCTCAGTACTGAGACTCGCTGCAGTGACATGTAGGGGAGAACTGGTTGGGGTTTCCTTCTCTCCTACCCTTCAGCAAATTAGTCTGTGCATAAATTTAGCTACAACTCTTGTGGTCAGTTCTGACCACAGAAACTGCAACAGGGTAAAGGTTCTTGAAATCAGTTAAGATCAATTTGGAAATTTTTTAGCAGTTTTGTCTTGGTATCACAAAATACGTCATTTCTTGGGTTTTATACTTCTTTAATGTTTGTATTGACATCAGGAAATCAAAACAGAATAAATTTAAGTTCAATCCCCCAAGACAAAGGAAAGAAAAAGAAACTTAAATTGTGAAAGTCAAATATTTTGGGTAAAGCTAACATATGTTACTGGTTGCAATGGATTTTGGAAAAAAAAACAATTTTATAAAGATATAAACAAACTAATAAAAGGGATGTGTAACCCTATCCATTAGAAATAATCTTTCTAAGAGAAAAGGAAGAAAGGGATAATTATGTATGTCTGTATGTATATGCAGGATAGCTAACATAGTTGTACTACTGACATGTTGCTTTATTGTGAGGAACAGTTAATGATTAGTTGTTTGATCAATCTTGCATGTCTTTGTTTGTTTTCCTCAGTATACACTTTGAAGTTATCAATACATAATACAACAACCATTGTTAGTTCCCTGTCACCTTATCTGTAATTCAGTTTTGATTGTACTATTCTTGTGCTATATTGTAAGTTGCTGTCTGTTTGTTAATGTTTTTATTCTTTTACTTTTAAAATTAAAAAAGAGAAATAATCTTTCTAATATATTTACAATCCTACTGCTATACACTTTATATGACCAAGACACACTGCATAAATAAATATCCTTTATATTTTAATTTTAATATTTACTATTTCCTGACAATCACTAAGAAATCTTTATACCTACTCATTATAAATGAATGATAATAACTGTGAATGTATATTCTAATTTACTCAGGTTCTCTATTTTTTCTATACAAAGGATATTTATTTATATTATCTACAAGTATAAGTTAAAGTTCAGTGAATATTTTTATGTGTTTGAAAACTGTATTCAGAATATAGAAAATAGAAGCCACAGAAAATTCTAAGGCTCTTAGAAAATATTTTCAAATGGACTTTCAGAGGTTTGACTCCCGCTATGCACAATGTGGGTGATTATTTGTGCCATCTCTGCTGGGTTTTATTGTGAAAATTTCTGTTAAGTTAAAATTTAACTTGTCTTTATTTATTTATTTTCCAGTTTTCTTTACTTGGAATCTCTTTTGGTCAGAGTCTTTAAGCCAAGGAACTGGTGAAGTGTGTTGAACTCCACTTCAGAGTCAGTGTTTTCATCTTTGATGTGAGCTCAATTTTTGCCTACAGTAGAGAACTGTTGTTGAATTTTAGTTTGAGAAGTGATGGAGGAATATGAGACATCCTCCCAGGAAAAGCAGATCATCTAGGTTGGGAAACAGTGGCTTCTCAATCTATGCTTCCCTAAAGGAAAGACTGAAAATCTTCAAGAGGAACATTCCTCGCCTTACCATTTACCCACTGGTGCTGAGGACCAGGTTAGGAAACTGTGCTGCTGAAATGGCCTGACGAAGGATGGTTGCCAGCCACAGCCAGAGAGGAGCTCTGTGTTTGTACATCAGGAGGCCATACATTTGTCTCCTGCTTCCATATAAATAATCAAACATTACATCAATCCATATGAAATGCAAGTGAAGTTGTTCTTGGGGGAATGTAAAAGGGCGAATTTGAGAATAACTATTTTACCCTCTCTCTAGAAAAAGCCACATTAAAATGATATGAAATACCTGGAGACCCAGAAATCTCAGCATATGAGGCAAATGAACTAGAGAGAGAAGAGTTATCTGGGAGATCCTAGGTTTTAGAAGAAAAAAATTTTCTCTGTAGAAAGGGCTACAAGAGAGTGCAAAACAGTAGACTCACCTTAGTGCACACTGAGAGGGAATGAAGTTAAATTGGGAAATACCTGAAGGGCATCCTGATGTTGAGCCTCTCTGCATACTTGCACAGCGTGTCCCATGGAATGTGGATTTTAATGAACATAATGTCAGGGTTTGCAATAGCTGGCTGCAGGGGAAGAAAGACAAGAATGATTCTTGAGAATTGGAACTGACAAAATCACACCGTCTTTGATTTGGGAGGAAGGAGCACTGTCCTCTTGGCTATGCATGAATCAATTTTTACCATTTTAAAGCTAACTCTTAATAAAGCAAACTATAATAAGAATATAATGAGGAAATTGAAACTGGTAAGCTCTGGACACACTAAGACATCAATTCCTTAGATGACAATGAGTTCCTAAATTGTTTTTCAGGCAAAGCTTCCAGGATTAACCCAGCGGTGCTTTGGAACTGGCCTTGCAAGAACAGATGTGTGCAAAAACAAGCCTGCCAGCCCAGAGGGAGATCTCTGACATCATAAGCTCCAAATCTCCCAGTAGAACATGAGAACACTCTGAAAAGAAACACAACCCAGGGAGAGGCAGGATGACCATCCCTGTGTAGGTAAAAGAACCTGGAAACCTCTCCATCTCTTTCTAAAACTCCACAAGCATCGTCTTCCCATTACTCCTGTAAATTTCCCTGCTATGAATGAATCAATCTGGAGGACAGAGTGGAGTTTCCCGCCTGACTCCGTGATGGCCAACCCTCACTAAAATCTCTTGCTTCTTGCACAAACCTGGCATCATAGCATCAGCTTCTGTGTGCCTTGGGCAGAGAGAGTCTTTGCCTGGCTGACATCATCATTATATATAAACCATAACCAACTTTGTGAACTAGAGAATTTCCTTATATTGATCATTATAAAAATCAAAATTTGCTAATCAGAACAATTACAAACAATTAAGATCTTCAAGTCATTCTTCACAGACACTATTTCATAATAGTCTCATTAGTTGAGAGAGGTTAGAAGACACTGACAGCTGTTACCAGCTTTTCTCTAACTAATTATTTTTCTACTGCATTTCATTATACAGCTACTAGCTTCTCAAGCTACTTACTAAGTCCTGTGATAATCCTGGAAAACATGGAGTATATGCATCCCAGAAACTCATCGTCTCACGGAGCTGTCACTTATGTTGAGACATAGAATTTTAAAGCCTTTATCTAGGCAAGAACATTTAAAGCAGAGTTTTTTTTATTACATGAGATACTTAGGTGTAACACCTAGAAATCCAGCATGTGACTCCACTGGTTGTAAATGTTTTAATTATACCATTAACATCAGAGTGAGGTGCTGCTGTAACCCCGATGAGCATCGAGGCTTTTAGATGGTGAGATTCAGTGTGATGAAGCAAGTGCACATAACTGACACACTGGGACTTGTGCGTGGCTCATGTTCATAATCTGCCATGTAAGATGGTTTAATGTCTGAAGCCCTTAGGGTGTGACACATGTTCACGGCCCACTCTAGCACCAAGTGCCACAAAGCTTACATTTCCTGTGAACATCTGTGACAACAGGAGTGCTTTATGCTTCGGTTAAGAAACACCTATGAGGCCACACAGCCCCTGAGCTCCACGTGAGTGCAGCTGTTCATTTAAATCTCAACTAGATATCACTCCAGAAATGTATACTTTAAAAGCTCAAAATGAAGAAATGTATCAGTCCTATTTAAAATCAAATAGGTTTTAGATTAAACTGGGAAAGTTTTATATTCATACATTCATAAAGCCCCATTTTCTAAATCAGGCTTTCCCCTGGTTTGCAAAAGCATTTCCAACTTGCTTTGCCAACATTTCTGCAGAGCGTTTTTACAGCCACGCCCCTGACTAATATACAAACACAGAAAACATTCTGAGGTCTGACCCTCTTTTGCCTGGGGAAGGAACGTTCACAGACCAGCACTTGTGGAGGAAGGAAGCAAAGAAGAGAGGGAGGGAGGGAACTGACAGAGAAAAGCTTCAAAAGGAAGGGGAAGGAAAGAAAATTCAGTGGACACACAGTCAAGTCAACTTTGTGTTTGCACTCAGGAACTTCTGAGACACTTTAATGTGCATGTCCTTGCTGAAAATACCCAACCAGATAGAAAAGGATGCAGAATATCCAAATTTTGGCTCATCGGTTGTTTTTCTTAACTTACTGAGCTAATAATATTTTTCCAATCGCTGTGGTAAAATTAGTGAAAATGTTTTTATGGCTATAATAACATGAAGACTTTTCTCACTAGTGGCATCTTATTTCCAATTAAAGGTAAAGGACTGTGGAAATTATAAGTGACCAGGCCCAGAGGTAGGCATACTTGTTGTCTCAAACATCAACGTATTAGAATGTCCAAAGTTAAACACATTAGCTACATTTGGGGAAAGTTACACAATGTTTTAAAATGATAATTGTTTTATTTAAAAATTTATTTATCTAAAATATTTACCATCTTCCTCAAATCTTTCACTCATCAAGGAAAAGGAGATGTTGTAATGTTGCTATTTCAGATTCATTTTAGAAAATGCACAGAATGTGTGAAAGGCTTCTGTGTAAAAATGTGAAGCCTTCTGTGAGGCTTGGGGAGGTAGCTCAGTGGCACAGCACTTCCTCACATGCTCGAGATATTGCACTAAATCCTCAGCACCAAGAACAAACAAAACAAAACAACAACAAAAAATACATCCAAACACCATGGAATACTACTGTGCCATAAAGAAAGGTAAAACTGAATCATTTGTAGAAAAATGGATTCATGCTGAGACCATAGTATTAATGAAATAAATCAGAAATACAACCTTTAAATATCACTTGGCTTTTCTTACACAGGAGAACAAAAATATAAATAAAGAGCACAGTGAAAGACACAGAATGATAATTAGGGAAATAAATATTTGCACATGGGAAGGGCATCAAGAGATGGAGGAGGAGGAAGAGAGGAAGAGGAAAAGGGACGAAGAGAGAACGAAGATGCCCTAGGTACGTGCACCAACTGCCCACGAGGGAGGTGGCCATCACGCATGACACACATGTACTGACAAAAGGAAACGGTGAACAAAAACCTCACAAAGACTTAAGCATTGATTCATTTAAATAACTCCTCCTGAGAGGCCAAATGAAAGAACTATTTCCTCTTTGACTATTTCCCCTCCCTCTTCTATCCAACAGTTCTCACATTGAAAACCCTAATAAAGACCTTTTTTTGTGTTTTTTGAAATTATGGTGCGGCTGCTACTGTTGCAGCCATGCAGTTTAAATTCCTTCACTCCTGAGGGCCAACGTGGAAGCCATGGTGGGGCGTGGTAGGAAAGCGCGGCACTGGGGGTCCCGGATGCTCAGGCTCGCAGCCTGTCTCTACTGCCCCTTGGCGCTATGAACTTGGGGGAATCCGATGAGCCCTCCCTCTGAGCTCCAGTGGCTGGCTCACCTGAGAGGCGGAGCACCCTGGGCTGCACAGATGGGTGTGATTGCTGCGGAGGGGCTGTGCCGCCAGGGGCTCTCTGAAGAGCTACTTCTCTGCCTGGGGTTTGCCTCTCAAGTCTGATCCCCCCAAAACAGCCAGGAGCTGTGACGCTTCAGGAGGGTCCTCCTGTCCTTTCTCGCCTTGGTACATAGCCACGTGCGGCACTATGGCAGGGCCTGTCCCTTGGCTGTGTTTGCCTTGTATAAGAGGTTTTGATTTACACAAACATAAAGCCAGGAATGTCTTATGACAGTCATCTGAATCACGACTTAAATGGAAAGGTTAATTATTTTCTTTCAGAGCATAAAGTGAATATAAGTTGTAAAAACAAGAAAAGTGTACTTAGGGTTTACAGTTTCTGTCGAAGATGTGTTTCTTTTACATGTACTTACATTATCCTATACTTGCACAAATACTTACCTCAAATAGACTGCGTTTAAACTTTAAAAAAATTATTATAATACAAGACATGGTGCCTTAAATCCCCCTTCAAAATACTACCCTTCGCTTTGAACGTATTCATCCTACCATTCTGGCTACTTTCTCTGTTAAATATTATTTGTATGAGTCCGTGTTTGCAGTCCGTAGTGATTACACGTAGCCCGGGGAGTGGGCGCAGGTACAGACGCATCTTAGCCTTTTATTTCTCTTCCCCGGCCTCCTCCCCACTCCATCCTTAGACTCTTTTTCTGCTTTCACCTCCTGTATTTTTTAATTTTTTTTTTTTTTTAGTGCCTGGTTGTAGCGCATGCGCATGCGGATTGCATGCCCTGTGGGGTGTCAGGACCCTACAGAACACACCGTCCTTCTTTTTGCTTTACCCCTCCCCCCTCACCTCTTGGCCTTCTTCCTATTGCAAAGGAGCTGTCGCCTTATGTCCCATTATCTACCTTTTACTTTGGTATTTACATTTAGGGTTCCGCTTTCTAACGCAGTTCTGGAAGTTGTCTTTCATGAGGGACTTTACAAGGTGTGATCAAATATATGGTGAACGTCATCCAGTGGAAAGGTAGAGTCGCAAAACATTATAGAGTGGCTTCTGCAATTTACCAGATCTGGTGCCACGTGACCTCTGGCTTCTCCCCAAGACTAAATGGCGGGGAAAGGTGAAAGGTTTGAGTTGGTTGACATCAAGGCAGGCAGGAAAGCACCACCATAGACATTCTCAAAAGAAGTCTGCAGAACTGCCTCAGGAAGTGGCAAGAACAGCAGGCGAATGTGCTCAAACCCAGGCAAAGAATTTTAAGGGAATTAATGGCAATGTGTCCTTTACTGTAATTTACTAAAATTAAATATACACAGTAGTTATGGATCATACTGCATAGACATGCGTTCCTTAATTAAGACTGTGTCATATCTCAGGACCTCATTTCATTCTGAGTGACAGCCAGTTTCTCCCCGTGTGCAGCCTTTTAAAGTCTCCCCTTCATCAGCCCTACAATCTCCTGTGTGCTCCTCCACCGCCCTTGCTGCCGTCCTCTGGTCCTGTGGACTCTTTGTCTTCCTCTGACCTGACTTCCTTGTGTCAATCTTTTGTTGCTTGGAATGTGATTATGTCCTACTTCTAAGGCAGGATCACAGAGAAGGAGCTGTGTCAAGGCTCATACATCCCAAGTTTCTGCCTCCGTGTCGGGCTCACAGTCATGCTCATTAAACTTGTTGTGTAGGAATGAGTGAATAAATGAATAAATGCATTAATAATGAATAAATAATTAATAATAATAATGAATAAATGCATTAATTTAGTGAAAGACGCATTCTATAAACTTATATCTAAGCAAGAGGATGAGGACAAGGATGCCCCCGGCCTGAACTATTCTGAAAGAGGGCCTTAGACCAGGGTCCAGATTAGCATTACAAGTAGCTTGCCAAGCACTAGTTATTAATTTACTACTGTAGATTTCTAGCATGTGAAATAACCTGGTAACCTTAAATGAAGGCTGCTTTGGGAGGAGGCTCCTGCATTACAGTGACTACTGTCAATGCAGAAAATATCAAGCTAAAACACACACAGGCAAAGCATTTCTCATTCTACATATATAATTTATGCAAATATATCACATATGCAAGTATCATATACACATGTATTATATGCAAACATTATATATGTATGCAAATAAAGTACATAGATTCTTCTATAACTTCTGCAAGTTGATTTCTCTTTTGTCATGTATTCACTTTAAGAAAAAGAGGTAGTTTGGGTAGTTTGATTTTTTCCACTACTGGGCAGGGGATGGGAAAAGGATGGAATAAAGACTATCTTCCTCTTTGAAATCAAACTTTGCCAGTCTGGTACTGCTTTATTCAGGGCTCTCGGGCACGAAACACTCACAACCCTCGCAGTTCACATTATTGTTTAGTTATTCCACCCCAAATTCTCAGGAGATAGAACGATCACTCCTGAGAGAAGAGGAAGTTTAAAAATTAAGTTTTAGAAAGTCACTCTGCAAGTGTTTATCACTGAATAGAGTGTGAGACAACTCATAACTTTATAGCTAAGAGAAACACACATTGCTGATGTGTACTGGAAGCTGTAGAGATTACAAAACACCGGTCTTAACAATTACAAATCATCTACTCTTCACATGGATGAATTACAAATATGCAGTCTTATCTAGTGATGATGTTACCATTGAGAAACTATCCACATCAACATGGGTTTAGTGAGTAATGCTAATCCAGTATGCAGTGGCAGGCACAATGGTTAGCTCTGGTGAATGTATGAAGTGTGATAAAAATATGGTGTTTAAATTTAATGAAGAATTATTCTAGTAAAACACCTACCTCCATTAATCCTTCTCAAAATACTCGCCCTGGTGTTGAGCGCCCCCAACCCTTCTTGGCACTTTTTGAGGCAGTTCTGGAAGTCCTTTTGCTAGTTCTGGAAGTCCTAGTTGTGTTGTCTTGGCTGCCTGCATGTCCTGAATTGAATCAAAACCTTTCTCTTTTGTTGTCAGTCTGCTTTTGGGGGACGGACTCAGAAGATACACGACGCCAGACCTGATTAATAAAGCGGGAGAGGACACTCTGCACTGTTTTAACGAGTCTGCAGTTTTGGTCGCACTCCGTCCGGACACTGCAGATGGCCCACTCACAGAAACGCTACAGCAGGCCAAGAGATAGAGGAAGTGTGCTAAAGCACGAGGGAGGGTGTGGGGGGAAATGTGTGGCAATGAGTCTTTTACTGTGATGCTAGTTTTAAAATATAAAGATTCGCTGTTATTTTGAGTTCACTGCACATACTAAAACAAGCCAGGACCGTTTCCTACACGCCTCCTTTCAGTTAACAAACAGACTTCTACCTGCTGACATTTTCACAATTACGTTTTCCTTTGCCCTTTTAACAAGCTCTAAATATTTTAAATTTATTTGATTACAAATTATATTGCCCCCAAAGGCCACAGCCTTCATTAGGAGAAACATCAAGAGGCAACTAATGCTCAGGCTACCCCACAGTTCTCCATTTGATGCTTCAGAGTGTGATTCATATTTGCAGGTGGTCATAGGTTAGCACGAAACAGAGACCCGAAATACACTCACATCATATTTTGTCATCCTGAATTTCTCTTTCCACCTGTCTGCTAAGAAGAGGCAAGCGCAGGTCATGATACTGATTTTGGTTAATAGTGTGTTGGGCAGCATTCCTGAGATATCTGCTCAGTGTTACCCTCAGCCCTTGCTGTCCTGGTGTCCGTGAATACGGGAGACCCTCGCAGCCAAGGTGAGGGCCCCACACAGTGCACCTTTGATTCGGAGGAGGAGCATCTCCTTCAAGGTCCATGAGCCCCTGGAAGGTCTGGGCCTTTCCTGACAGCAGAGAATGGCATCAGGAGGGGCGCAGTGACACCCAAGGAGATGGAGCAAAAGAAGCTTAAAGAGCACTGAAGGTGCCAGGTGCAGAAGTGCAGGCTGGCAGCATTCTCGGTCCCAGGATCCCAGCCACGCTCCAGCTTCCGCAGAACTGTAGGAAATGAGTATGTTCCGAGTGCAGCTGCTAAATTTGCAATAACTGGTTAAGCAGCAGTTGTAATCTCAAAGTACTAATTCACATGACTCGTGATTTGGAAACCTTAGCATAGCATTTTTGTGAAACAACCTGTCCAAACAGGTTGAGTTTATACATTGGCCAGGGAAGAAAAATCTAGCGTCGATAAACTTAACTATTTAGTTTTTGCTTCGTTCTTTATTTACAAAATGAAAGATAGTGGGAAATGGGACTAGACCTTCTGCGTAGGGGGCGGTGGCCAAGACGGGGAGGGCAGGGACGGAAGAGGGGAGGGGAAGGAAAGAGATAAGGAATGAGGCTGTGAAGACCAACCGCACATGAGGAACAAAGCGTTATGTGCTGCAAACAAGGACCAATGGAAAGAAAAATACACGCCATTAAAAAAAAACTGTTAAAAATGTTGCTTGGTTGGTGGACTGAACCCGTAATCCCTGCACCCTGCGAGGCTGAGGCAAGAGGGCAACAAGTTCAGCACAGCCAAGGTAGCTTGGCAATTTAGGAAGAGCACGTCTCAAATTAATGAAGAGAGAAAGAAATAGAGAAGGAGAGAGAGAGAGAGACAGACAGACAGACAGAGACAGAGATAGAGAGACAGAGACAGAGAGAGAGAGGGAGAGGCAAGCAAGCAGAGCACATTGTGAAGTGCTAAGGCCCTGAGTTTAATCCCTAGTACTGAAAAATATTGTTACTCCAAAGATAAGAAATGTAAGTAAACATATACCCTTTTAATAAAAATATCCATGACAAGTAAAATAAATATTCAAAATATAATTTACAAATCTTGAATTTTCTTGCTAGTCTCTGTTCTGAATCTCTCCTCACTTCTCCTGAAAGGTATTTTAACAGCTGTTCTTTCCTTCCCTCCCGCTTTCTGTTCCCTTCATGTCTTCTTCCTCTCTCCCCTCTCTTCCCTTCCTCCCTCCATCCAGTTCCTGCTCTTTCTTCTGTCTGTGTCCTTCCCCTGTCTTCCTGTTTCCCTTCCTTCTTCCTTCTGTATCTCCTAGACCTTATCTGTCATCATTTAATCATTCCATGAAAAAGAGAAATAAATTTTGAGGTAAATAAAGAATCAAATTGTGAGATCTCCCTGGAACCCTGCCTTTCTCTCTGGCTGATGTGGTGTCCTTCACTCACAGAAAAGCCAGTGAGAGCTTTGCCTGTTTCCTATCTTCAACAGCCTCTTCACTTTCCCTTCACAGCAGTTTGCAGTCCAGACTTATGCCAACAGAAAGACCAAGCTCACTGCTGGCCATGCATCTCGGGTCCCTAAGGAATGGCCTCTCCTTGCTCTCACTGGGCTTCTCAGCAGAATTCTACCCAAGCACAAACCTGTTGTGGACTACGCATCTCTTGCTCTTTCCCTGTCCCTGACTCCTGCCAGCTTCTATTCTCCGTTCCAGCACCTCATGGGTCATCTCCTGCTGGGGTTTTCTCCACAATGTGTCTAGGGAGTTCATCTGAATGCATGGTTTCTATTTCTACCCATATTCTAAAAAGACTAAAGCACTTACCCTCAGGTCAGGCTCCTCTGCTTCTAGACACAAACCTCAAATATTTCTCTTTGTATTACTCATGGACACCCAGTACTAGCTTTTCATTTCTGTGATCCCTGCACCACCTGCACAGATCAGCACTCTTACATTTAATAGTAGTTTCTGCCTTCTATAGGTAGGGCTTCTCCTCTTATCCTCCCACACTGGACTCCTGACCATTCAGGTCCCTTTCTTTCAGCTCACATATGCTATCATAGCACATGGTCACACTTTGTGTATGAGATCGTCTTGTTCTATATATTGGGTTCATTATGGTTGATACATTGTGTCAACTTGTGGCATCTAGAAGCTAACCTAGGTAACTGAAACAGAATTTGGTACCAGGAGTGGGGATGTTGCTGTGACTATACCTGATCATGTGGTCCACAAGCCTTTGGGAATGCCTTGTGGGAAGAATTTAGAAAGGTTTGGAGACGTCATCTGAAAGAGCAGAGCTAGAACACATTGGGCTATTCTGTATGGGAGATTCTGGTCAGAGCTGAAAAGACCAGAATGCTGATAGAAATTCTTCCAGTAAAGGCCAGTGGTAAAGCTTAGTGGCACGGTGCCTGCCTGGCAAGCACAAAGTCCTGAGTTTGATTCCTGGTTCAAGAACAAAACAGAAATCCTGCCAGGAAAAACCAGGTTCAAGAGATTTCTGCTGGGAAGAAGGACTGCACTGGTTGCTGGACTTTAGATGATGTGTGTTATGGCTTGGCAGAGAGTTTGTCTTCAAACTTCAGACTTTGTCTGAGCCTGAGATTAAAGGCAGTGGACTGATTAACCTGTCAGAAGAAATATCAAGGCAGTCAAATATTGAGGCAGTGGCATGGCGACTGTAGGGAACTTTTAACGAGATTTATGTTAAGAATCAAGAGCAAAGAGCCAAGAGGATGATTTAAAATGTTGTGAGTTTGGCCAGAAAGGAAGCTCCTGTAAAGCTGTGAGATTTCCTCTTGATTGCTGAGAAGAAATGGGATAATATAAAAGATGCCTGAGGGCATCACAGAAAGCAATAAGTCTCCACCTTTTGCAACCTTAAAATTGCAAAAATGAGAGACTTTGCTCTGAGGAGAAAGTCACAGAGCACCATGTTCCACACTGGTGGTGGCACAGAGAATTTTCTCCTCAGAATCAGGTTCACAGTACTGAGTGATCCAGGCACTTGAACCCTACAGCCAAGAGAGAGGGAGGCTTGGTTCCTGCTCCAGGTGGCAGCAGACTTTGGCATCATTCACGTGGCACTGATTTTAGGCACACACAGAATGTAAGAGTTCTGAGATTACAAAGGCTTCCAACCAAACTTCAGAAGAAGGCTTGGGAGGCCAGCCAGTGTGCACCTGAGAGGGCAATTTGTGAAGCTGTGAGGGTGAAATGAAAGGTGGAGTGGAGGCTGAAGAAGTTTGGAAAAACTAGGAACATAGGTCATCTAAGGAAAGCCCCAAGGATTGAGCAGAGTGGGCCTGAGAGAGAAGCCATGGGAGCTATGACCACCAGAAATACCATAGGTGTGGGTCACACAAGCCCTTTGGAGCTCACAATGTGCCACAGATTACTTCAGGTGCTGGAATTAGAAATATGGAAGTGCGTGTTTGCCCTGCTGGATTTTGGACCTGCTTTGGTCCCAACCCTTTGTATTCCCTGTTTGTAACTTTTGGCATGAAACGCTTATTTTGTTCCATTGAATGTTGGAAGTGTTTCACATTTCATTTATACAAGGGCTTGCAACTAAGAGTCTGCCTTACATCTCAGAGGAGACTTGGAACTCGGACTTTTCAGACATGCTGAATGTTAGTACTTTGGCAACTCTTGCAGATGGATTAAATGACTTTTGCATAAAGGAATATGCATGAGTCTTTGTGAGGCCATGAGTGAAATGTCGTGGTTTTAGGGTCATACAATGTTGATAGACTTAATACTGATTCTTGAGTATTGTTAAACCTGAGTTATAATGTTCAAGTTGTGAAATGATAAGAATAGTGTCTTTGTATCTGGAAACTGGCTTAAAGAAATGTCTCTGGTTGCCAAGTTGACAAGGGTTGGATTATTATGGTTGATTATTATGGTTTCACCATAGGAGTCTTGAAGCTTAACTAAGTAACTAAGACAGGGTTGCTTACCTCACTATGCACTTCATCTTTTTTAAAATTTGTTGATAATGGATTTCCTCCCATGAGAATATGGTCTATTTTTCTGTTAATTTCTCTTTGGTCCCCAAATAAGGCATGCAATAGATGCAACATTAATATTCCTTGAGTGAAAACAATGAATTGTTTGAGACACAAAGCTAAGATATGCTTGAGATCTTTCTTTTGCAACACCCAAACAACCACTAAGTGTATATAGATATATGTGTCCATCAGAATCTACCCGTTAGTGTCCGTCTCTAATAGTACCCACGCCTGTGCACCCAGCCTTTCAAGTCCATGCTTCTTTCCAGCAATCCAGGTCATCTTTTTGGAAGACATATATGATCACAACACTATCGTGATGAAAATTACCCCAATAGCTTTCTACTTGTTTTAGTACAATGATCAAAAATCTTAAATATGAAACAGGTGAGTTAACTCTGCCCATTCTTTCGAAACTCACACTGTGCTCTTTTTTGTACCAGGAATCAAACTCATGACCTCACACTTGCCAGGTAGGTGCTGTGCTGCTGAGCTATATCCCCAGCCCTGTACCCTTTTTTTTATCGAGTTAAGAAAAACACACCATTGTTCTTTCCACCACGCCCATCCTGACATCCACTTGGACCATGTTGTCTCCAGTGCAGCATGGGAGGTTCAAAAGATCACCTTGCAGTTCTGATGCACAGTGAACCTTGAGAACCACACCCAGCCCCCTTTTTTTTTTAATTTTTTTTTTTTATTTTAGAAACATAAAAGTACAAAAACATATTGACAAACAGACACCCATTATCATAGAAAATAGTACAATCACAACTAATCTATAGACAAGGTGATATGGTCTCAACAGTTGTTGTTGCTTTATCCATTGATATCTTCGAATTGTAGATGTATGGACCCATATACAGACATGCAAATTTAGTCAG